>CM055960.1:8043724-8258770 GCA_029490685.1 Schizonepeta tenuifolia
ACCATTACAGGGGTCCTCAACTCGCGAAATAAGCATGATTTTAGCCTTGTAGCGAATCTATAGTGGACATATCAACCAAAGGAATTACTGAGAGGGGACTCTTGGGGATGCGAAGAGAAGGAAGCAATCCACTAGGGGTAGAGGCCGGATCTTCTGATCGGTCTAGGCTAGGCTCTCTTCTGGCCATTTTCTTCATTCGCATGCCCCGGCGTAGGCCATGAAGTCTTCTTTTCTTATTGGAAGTGCCCTATTCCCCGGTAAAATCTCTTATATAGTGATCGAGTATCAGCGCTGCCCTGTTCCGAAGAGCTTCCTTCTTTTGAAGATGAGGGGTCAGCACCAGTGAGAGAAAGTAGTTCCAATCTTCTTGCCAAGGTGAACTGACCGGTTATAACTAAGCACTAAGCAAACCTTCGCCCCAACCATATGTATGCACTCTATGATATGATGGCGCCAACCATGAACAGGCAGGAAAGAGACAGCGGCGATTAGCCCTTTCTATCACAGACTTCGGGTCGGGAAGGACGTTGCCAAAATAGATCCTGTACCATTGAGATAGAGAGCTGCGAGGAGATTCTTTGGTTGAATGCTTTGAGTGAAGGTGTCGTCTGGCCCGTAGGTAGATTCACGCCCTCCTACAGCAACAACACGCTAGAGCGCCGTCGGAGTGTTCTCTTCGAGGAGGGATCCTATCCTAGCCTTGGGTCAGGGTGCCGACACTGGTGTATTAGCTCCAGCTCTCCTAGCGTTGGTTGTTCTGCTTCACTTTGTTCTCTTCGACCTTGCTTTCAACAAACAACTAGAACTAGAACAAGGTCTTCTATATAGAAGAATGCTAGAGTTCTGGAAGCACTGAACCTTTGCTTAATAACAAGATATTTCCGTTCACGACAAAGCACAACTAATTTACAATTTGCTCCAAATCTGAAAAAAGACGAGAGTAAGCCGTATTGGATTGGGGACTTACCCGGTCAGAATGGTTACTGTATAAGGGTGGGAGCTGGCGAGACTCCCAGAACTAAGACTTTTTACCCCGGGGTGCAAGCACCCTTTATTTCTAAATGACTTTTCGCTCTTTTACTAGGATAATCCAAAAGCCTTTGTTTTGTCTGTTGGAGGTGCAAATTACGCCTTTACTCTAGTTGCTCTTGGTGGTTGAGTAAGGGCATTGAGCTTAGGCCTACCCCTACTCTCAAGGTAGGGATCACTCTCTCCAAAGCCGGCAGTGCAGGAGTGCAAAACAAAAATCACATACGTAGGAGTTGTCTTCGACCTTGTTCTCTTGTCTGATAAAAGAAGAGTCTCTTCCGGGTCTTGTTGTTTCTCTTGTCTGATAATAGAAGAGAATATCCCAAAGGTGACTAATCCTCTGACAAAATCTGAGATAAAGCAGTCCGAGCCGGAAGTCGCACATCAGGGAACAACAGGAAATGCTGCTAAGCACCCTTCCAAGATCCCCTTGCCTTTTCGCATCGAGTCTGATAGTACTAATCGGGCAAGTCTGCTTTGCTCTCCTTTCTTACCCCTTCGTAGACGGACCAAGAGCGGGCAATTATTCAACATCTGATATCCCGGTGGAGTAATTCGCCGATGAATAGCAGGTCTCATCTGATTGTTCCTATCCCCGGGATAGGCGGATAATTGCTACTCTTGTGCAAAAAAGTCTGGAATGCCAAGTGCGGTTACCTGCATTCCTATCAATGAAAGATGAGCCTCTATAACTAAACAAAAGAGAATGGAATCTAAGTCAACGCCTCGATTGAAGATTCCCTGGAATCGGATTGCTCGAGCCGCGGTGAGAAAGATAGTTCGATAGATACCACAGCGCCTTTACGAGGATGGGTGCCTCTCGACAAAAAGATACTTTTTCCAAAAGCCACCGATCTATAAAGATCTCAAGTATTCGTCTAGAATTTCAAAAAAATTGCGTTTTCATTATGGTCTTACAGAACAAAATGAATTAAATACGTGCGTATCGCCGGAAAAGCCAAAGGGTCAACAGGTCAGGTTTTACTACAATTCAATTACTTGAATTTGGATTCCAATTTCCTCCTCGGGTCTCTATAAAACAGAATGAAAAGCCCGGGTGGAAGCACAACACAAAAGGAGAGAGGAAAAGTAGAAAGGGGGGAAGAAGTCTAGTGCTAGTTCTTACTGACACTTCTTTATCTAACTTTCATTTTTGAGTGCTTTCTTTGTTCTCTTATTTATTTGGATTGAATGAAAGAAAGAAAAAACTTCCCTTTCTTTCTCTTCTTTTTATCCCTTCGACGAATTTCGGCTATGACCAATGCCCCACTAGCTGAATAGGCGTAAGAAAGCTACCTGAAAAAAGGCAAGGTGCACCTTGGATTGAACTCGACGAATTGCATTTTGCCAGAGAGATTTTTTTAGTTAGAAAGATTCGATATTGGAAATTCAAAATAAAGAAAATAAAGGGTCTACCTTAGAGGAAGGGGGCCCCAATACTTTTTCATTCAGGGGAGGGGGGAGACTAGCCTCATTACTTCCCACTGGGCGAGAGGTGCACCTAACCCACCTACCCACTCATCAATCACGGTGTTCAGCTGACTTGCACTGATAGACCCCTATTGTATTGGAATTAGGCGCCCATCTTTTTACTGTTGTAAATTAATCTCTTCAATCTTCGATTCTACTCTATGTTAGAACAATGGTATTTTGATCTAAGTGGTCTTATTCTTTCTCCCGTGCTAGGAAGCATTACTCCTCTTTTCATTCCAAATTCAAGAATACGACCGATACGATTGATTGGTCTGTGCGCCTCTCTTATTACTTTTTTGTATTCCCCTGTTCTTCGGATACAATTCGATCCTTCTACGGCCAAATCTCAATTTGTGGAAAGCCTTCGATGGCTTCCTTATGAAAACATCCATTTTGATTTGGGTATAGATGGTATCTCTTTATTCTGCGTGATATTGACCACATTTCTGATCCCTATTTGCATTTTAGTGGGTTGGTCTGGTATGAGAAGTTATGGGAAAGAGTATATTACAGCATCTCTAATTCGTGAATTTCTAATGATCGCCGTGTTCTGCATGCTGGATCCTCTACTATTCTATGTTCTTCCCGAAAGTGTGCCAATCCCTATGTTGTGCGGAGCTGAGCATCATCTATTCGCTGGGATAAAGCCTTTCCTCTGCAGGGGCCTTGTGCAGTAAACCCCCTACGGGCGGTCGTCCGTCGTCGTAAAGTAGTCCCCGCGAAGCTTTCGGGAAGAGGGGTAGTCTTGTGTGTAAGCATAGCATTTCTGGTCGAACCCGCCCAACCCAACTAAGAAGAACCGAACCTGACAGACACATCTTTTTCCTTTTTGGAGGGTACTCCGAGTAGTGGGTACCTCGTAGGACCTCGACCCGCCTACTCGGGTCTTGTATGGATATGCAGGAAGGGGTGCTCCTAGGTGTGTGTTGTGTGTAGGGGTTGTGTTTGTTCGCGAGAATGGATTCCTCGTCAAGTCAGTTTGGGGGGTGTGGACACACTTGCGCGAATTCGGGTAACGGCTACAAGGGATAAATCGAAAGGAAACTGTACCCGACCAGGGATGGACGTAAACTCGTAAGCTACCGAGGGTAGGGATAATCGTCCAGGTCTTATTGTGAAAGAAAAAAGCCGCCCCGCCACAGCAGGCGGGTTGCTTCCTCTGTCGTCGCCGGCGAGCTCTTGGTGAGGAGACCTTAGGATAAGTTGCTAAAACAAAGGGGGGAGGGGAGGATCGACCCGTTCAGTAGAATTCCGAAGAAAGACTGTTGGCAGCAGGTGGAGACATTTTTTTGGCCCCTTCAAAAGGAAATGCGGGCAGGGTAGAGCTCGGCAGAGGGTTCGAGAATAGGGTCCTGTCCTTAAGATTCAGATAAGAAAAGAGTTCCAAACCTTTATTTATGCTCCGTACAAGTGCTGCGTACTAGTTCCGTCCAGAATGATTGGGAAAGATCAAACCAATTTGAACCGCTCACATCACAGTAGTCGTAGCGTAAAGGCCATAAGGCTATTCCTTTCACACCTCTCTCTCTATCTATAGATAGAGAGAGATCCGCTGCGTGAGCAACCCGACTGTGCCTTACATGTGCTCTACAGACCGCACTCCATCTTTCTTCCCAACGAGCCCTTTTTTATTTTTATTTGGAAGACGGGCGTTGCGTTCGGTTCGAAAGGCATGGTTTTCAGTATGTCTCCAGATAGGGCCCCCTAGTCCGGCTAGCTAGTGAGCGGTTCTTTCGGGCGGGCATCTACTGCAACGCAAGCACCATTGTTCGCCACCACCCGAGAAGCAAAAGATTCGAGAGTCCAGGCTGAAAATACATGCATAGATAGTGGTCTAATGCCAAGGCCGACGACGAAAGCTCGGGACGGAGCCGTATGAGGCGGAAGTCTCACGTACGGTTCTCTGAGAAGGGAGTGGCTACCTACTGGAGCTTCGACCAACCACCACCGGTCAATTCCGCTTTGGGGCCACCCCTTACTCTACCATTATTATAGGGGTATGGGGTTCGAGACAAAGAAAGATCAAGGCAGCATATCAGTTTTTCCTTTATACTTTACTTGGATCTGTTTTTATGCTATTAGCTATTCTGTTGATTCTTTTCCAAACAGGAACCACCGATTTACAAATTTCATTAACCACAGAATTTAGTGAGCGGCGCCAAATCTTTCTATGGATTGCTTCTTTCGCCTCTTTCGCCGTCAAAGTGCCTATGGTACCAGTTCATATTTGGTTACCCGAAGCTCATGTAGAGGCACCTACGGCAGGATCCGTCATCTTGGCAGGAATTCCTTTAAAATTGGGAACCTACGGGTTTTTAAGATTTTCAATACCCATGTTTCCCGAAGCGACACTTTGTTCCACTCCTTTCATTTATACTCCAAGCGCGATTGCTATAATATATACTTCCTCGACCACTTTAAGACAGATCGATCTTAAGAAGATCATAGCTTACTCCTCAGTAGCTCATATGAATCTGGTGACTATTGGTATGTTTAGTCGGGCGGCGGCCGTTAGGTCACCTATTTTTTTGAGTTATGGACACACAAGGCCAAAACATGTGTGCCGGGCGTGCGACCCATCAACCTACTAGCAATGGGGAAGAAAACATAGCATGTCGCAATAAAAGCTTGATTCGAGGCGTCAGCAATGCCGTCTGTTCCAAAAACAAAAGCCCCTTAGCGCCCCGGGACGGGAGTGGAGGGCGGCCCTACGCGCAGGCAACAGCAGCACCGGCCCTACGAAAGTCAGAATCGAATATCGAATCTTTCTGTTGGCTTTCCCAATTCATCCGTGAATAAGAATTCAAGGGCGTGAAGCGAGTGCTTCTAGCTGCTTCGCCTGATTTTATTATGGCTGCTATGTTTTCGCGGCGGAAATGAACGAAAAGCGATATGAACGTGCTATTTTCAAATCGATTGATAGATAGCCAACTCTGTTCTGATAGATCGAAAGAGATAGAGAGGGAATCTATCAAGAATAAGGTTTGGAACCCTATTTCTATCTATTGATGAGACAACTATCTTTTCATGATCCATCAGAAAAGAAAGAAATCGATATGTATCTGATGGAGTCTACATCGTACATAGAGCGCCCAAGCTCTTTTTAGGCCAGCTCAGTTCTCTTATCCATCGGTCCAATGCACTGGGCTCATCTCATGGAGGGAAAAGCCAAAATGTAGTTGTCTTGTTCGCCGCCTCGACGCATTCCCTTCTCTCCCCGGTATCGTCCCACACAGAAAGAAAGAGCGCAGAGCCCCGGCCCGACCTGTAGGTCCGCTAACGTAAAGCGAGGAGTTGAGCCTGAACTAGCGAACCGAAGTCACTTTCGGAACCATACTTCCTACAGCTAAGATGTGTCCAGTCCAGCGGGAACGCGCAGCTCAAACGAACGTGAGCTGCTATACCGAATCCCCCGCTGGCCAGCGGGGACCGAGTGGTAAGGCCATGATATGCAGGGGAAAAGATCACTCATTCTTCCATTGGGGACAGGTGCACGAACGACAACTCCAAACGTCACACATCCGCCGCCTACCTACCGTTTAGGTGGCACCAGCGAGATCCAGCTAAGGTAAGGTCGTGCCGCGGCTGCTCCACTCCGCTGCGGTCTGATGAACTGAACTTCGTTGCCTTCCCGCGCGCGAAGCGAATGGGCGCTGTGCCGTGGGTCAGTTTCGGGGCGGAGAGTGAAGAGAGACCAGAAGAATGATTCATTTGGATCGCCGAGCTTTTTCAGCCCAAAAACTAAGAATCAATGGAATTTTTGTCTATCCATGAACATCTATTCTATCTCTATATCTAGGGGATCTCTCTATACATATAAAATGGCATGATATGATCGCCTTTGTTTGATATGTTCATTCAGTACCAATACAAACGAAAACTACGCCAAAGTGGAAGGGCCACTATAGAAGCTAGAAGTAGCTAGCCTATAGTAATAGTAGTAGTAGTCGGCCTAACCAAAGCGTCACGACAAGATCAAATTAGCCTTATGAATTGAATCTTAAGTAGGGGGCTTAGCCCGCCCGCCTACCAATCAAAGAGGCTGAGAGTAAGCGTAAGCTCACCCGTAAGCTCTTCGAGCTTCCCTTCATTCGCTTCGCGGGAGCCGCACAGCACATAGCTGGAAGTCAGAGGGCCCATACTACCTGCCTAACCTTTCGCTCCGAGGGACCGTAGATCGGAAAGCGCCTTCTAAAGCACCCCATTCATCCAAAAGAGAAGGGGCCTATTTATTTGCATGACCTCTGCAGATTTCACCCTATCTACACCCGGAGCCACTCCCCTAGCGGTCCTGCCACCACGCCGCAGAACGGGAGCTCGTGTGGAACCTTTTCTTTCTGGCGTAAGAGCGGTAGAACGTAACAAAATATTACGGCCGCCTAACCGGGCCGGAGGTACGGTAAACTCGGCCAAAATATGACACCCGAAGGGCCCGACGCGCACAATCCTATCCTATCCTATCCGAGTTTACCCCTTGCACTTCGGACAGCCATCTGTAGCATCATAAGGAGGACCTCCCTTTCGAGGTAGAAAAAGAGTACGGTACATAGGAGGTTGGTCTTTCTCAACGTGGTGTATAGCACGAAAAACCTTTCGATACAAGTTCAAATGAAAGAAAAAAATTCTTCCTTTTTTTCTTCTTTCTCTTTCCCCCTCGGGATTCTGGAGGGAGGGGAAAGGCTTGGGCCTACCTATCCCGATAGGACCCCATAAAAGAACGGGAGCTGTTGAGAGGTTCCATATTATATTGCCGAGACGAAGGGCAGCACTTCTGTACGTGATCGTAGTATGTCACGTCGTCTCGGCCCCGCTGCATCGAAGAGTACCTATGCACTATGTTCCGATTCACTGATAAGGAAGATAGAGTTGGGGTGGGGGTCTACGATGTGATACTCAAGTATGACCCGGGGAGATACATGCTAACTATGGGTAGGAAGCGGGAACCTTTATGTTTTATGTAAAGTAAATAATTTAGGGGGGTTACAGATCTCTTATACTACCATCGATCGACAGAGCGGAACGACCAGAAAAAAGAAGTGAAGTTAGAAAGCCGTATGATAGGTGGAAACTATCTTGTACGGTTCGGGGGGTAATCGGCGTACTCCGATCAGTGGGGGGGAATCTTTGGCTCTATCGAACATACAGGGAATTGGAGGTAGCATTCTACCGATGTCAAGTCATGGACTGGTTTCTTCAGCCCTTTTTCTATGTGTTGGTGTTCTATATGACCGACATAAGACTCGACTTGTTAGATATTACGGAGGTTCAGTGAGCACCATGCCGAATCTCCCTACCATTTTCTTCTTTTCCACTTTGGCCAATATGAGTTCACCTGGTACTAGCAGTTTTATCGGGGAATTTCTCATCTTAGTAGGAGCTTTCCAAAGAAATAGCTTAGTAGCGACATTAGCAGCGCTTGGGATGATTTTAGGCGCGGCCTATTCCCTTTGGCTATATAATCGTGCGGTTTCTGGGAATTTAAAACCCGATTTCCTCCATAAATTCTCCGATCCAAATGGCAGAGAAGTTTCCATATTTATACCTTTTCTTGTTGGAGGGGCGACCGTACGTTAAACTACCAAAAAAAACAAGGGTAAACCAATGTGATCATGACATTGTAGGTGCTTGCGATGGGACGGATGCGACTTCCCTCAGTTGGTTTGGGTGGCATAGCCCGTTGCATAAGTCCCCCCCTTTTTTGATCCATTTCTTTACTCTTTAGGGAGCCAAAGCTTGACTTTACTAAACTAATAAAAAAAGGCTCGCGCTAGGCGCTTACCTTTTTTGGCTGAGCCGTATCTTGCTGGGTGGGACCGATAGAAAGAAAGGACGGGTGGCGCATGGTACTTCTCGACCCTGTCTCCGAGGGACAGTTGAACGAGCGACTCATGAATGCTGCCGGGTTGGACGAGCCAATAACTCGAAGGCGTTCGGTCTTTTTTTTTGAGCAAGAATCACAGCCTTACCTTATCTTCACCATGATACGGACTCCAAGTTATTATGGCAGAGCACGAGGAGATTTATCTTATCATATTGATGATAATGGGAATGGAAACCAGAAGCACGACTGGGGTCTTCGTGGTCCAAGATAATAAAACCATCAGTAAGAGTAACGTAAGCATGAGACTTTTTGGTAGTACCGGTGAACCAGATGGCCGCGGCGATGGAATCTGGGACGGAGGACTTGTAGTATCTCTCTAGATCTGGCAAAAGCGAAAGAACCCCTAACATAATTCGAATGGAGGCTGACGGCTGAGCCCACTCTGGCCTCGCAGGGCAGGCCCCTGTGGTTGCGAGCTGGAGCTGCCATAGCTTATGGCTGGAGGGCCCCAGCAGAGAGCAAAGTAAGGATAACGAGCGCTCCGCCCGCCAAGCGGGCGGCAGGGGCAGCGGGCAAGTGCTTGGTAGGCCAACAGCCCAGTGAACCGGGCGGGGCACTCGAAGAAAGGGGGGCACACTAAGCAAGTACGATAAATTGGCCCCGCTCCGCTTTCTTAAAAGCAAGGACCACTACGGGAGGTCAAACCAAGGACCTATGGAAGTCGGGGCTCGTCCCCGGTCAATATTGGATCAAACAAAACAATAGGGGGCCGTAGCACTGACCCTTTTTTGATTCAATACAATAAGGTAAAAGATCGTACAGTTCCCTACCGAGACAAACTCTCGACGGATCCTCGGCGCGCTGGGCATACCTCTTCCGCGCGTCTTTCTCGTGGCGGGAACAGAACAACAGGGAAAGACCCGGCCAGGGCTCGAGGGCGAGCTTTATTTATTTAAGAGAGAATGGGAAGTGAGTCGAAAGGCTTCCGTTTCCGTTCTTGGTTTGGGGGCTTTCGGGCCCCTCTCGATCTTTTTCGTAGTTGAGAAGGGGGAAGGAGTCTAAATCAATGAACATTAATGAACCATCATTGATGGACGTTGCACATGACACGATCAATTCGACTCAAGGTCCGGCGCTAATAGAAGTTGCTTACTTTCCTAGTAGCGAAGGAAAGGGGCAGGGCTTCTTTCGTAGTAATAGTGGGAGGGTCTCATGAGATCTATGCCGGCCGTCGGAATCAAACGAAGGTCGAAGGACCATTCAATTCATGTTGGGGCATAGCGGCGACCTCGCCTGGCGCCATTCCCGGACCTAGCAGCAGACGGGCGGGCCGTGCCTGAATGCAGACCGGACCAGACTCTTCTTTGTTTGAGCTGCTCCCGCGCACGCAGACCGGAAGATCTCACTTGTCCTGGACTGGAACAAGTACGTAGAGATCTTCGTGGGACCGTGGAGGGAGTCTCAATCGGTCTTTTCTAGGATTCCTTATCACGCCACACATGGAGATTTTTCCATTGATAGATAAGAGGCCCCCCTTGAACAAATTCTTATCTTAAAGTTACTACCTGCTTCTACGGAAGAGGTTGACTTTGTACCACCCGGAGGTCATATAGATCGGAATCCGGAGCGATAAGAACGAAAGCCCTACCCACAGCTACAACTACTGGCGCTTCAAAACAAAAGGCTTAGATTCGTTGGGCGCTACTGAAAGCCCTTTTTTAGGTCGTCTCGTCTAATAAGGTAGGTGTAAGCCCCGAAAGCCTTCGGTAGGGCGAGCAGCCCTAAAACCAAAAAAAAGTGGAACCCTTCCCCTATTTATTTTATGCATTTCATTCTCTATTTGGCCCACTTCAAACAAAATGAGAAAAAGGGGTCGGTCAATAGCATAGCTCTTTCTTTCCCCGGTCTCCGAAAGGAGGAGAGGCCTTCGCATTCCTAATCCGGTAGGGTCGGACGGCTTTGTTTGCCCCAGCTTGGCAAATCGCATCCGCGCCCCTTACCGTTCTCGCTTAGTGTTTCAACGGCTGGGAAGGCAGTCGTAGAAGCAAAGCCTATCGCCACGCCGATCATCAAATACGAGATTGGGCTCCTTCTCAAAGATTTGATGGAATGGCCCAGCCCAAAACAAAAAAGGAAAGTTATAGTACGCGATGCGTTCCATTTGTACGAATCGCGAACATACCACGCACGACCGGACGTAGAGCCACTAAGAGCTGGCAGACCAGGCCGGGCGCAGGTTCCAGATCCGAAAAGTCGAGTCTCGGATCAGCCTAGTGCACCAACCACGTGGTACGACGGGCACTCAAAGACCTGGCGAATGATGGCCCACTCCACCCAAGAGCGCTTATGTTATAGGGGGCTGGAAACAACCCTTATGGTTTGTTTTGATATCCGGCAGGAATAATAACTAAAAAGTCCAGGTTGGTTGGTGAGCCTAGTGATAGGAGACTATCTAGCTTGGTTCGGAGAGCACTTGTTGGGTTAAAGATTTTTTTTAAGCTAAATGTTACGGCCTAAATGCTGAACTATTGACCCTACTTGTTTGGATGGGTGTTCACCCCAAAGTGTTCCCGGACTGCATGCATACATCCGTAAGTAACTTAGTGCAACATGGCAAATTTAATTGAGAGGAATCAGCAAAGAAAAGAAAAAGAGGTCAACAACATCTTAATGTATTTTGAGAGTGGGGCTGAGGAGTGTGAATCTTTTTTAGCCAAGAGCTTGACCGGGTGAACCAGCATATAGTGCAAAGCGCCTTTTCGGAAAAGTCCAGTTCAAGACAAAGAAAGGGAAAAGCCCAATTCCTGTATCCAAAACGCATGACCCCGATCCGACCTCTTATTCAAAAGCCAAGGATCACGGTGTGAAGAAGAGGAAGACAGGAAATACAATACTCAATGAATCCCCTAACAACTCATAATAAATGAGCAAATACGGAACTCTACTCGACGATAGCTCGGAAACGAGCTATATGCTCGTTCGCTCTCTTGTCGTGAGAGATGGGACTAAGGTGAACCTGCGGAGGCGCTTGCTTAGATGAGAGTGGAGTTCCTTCCCCTCCAACTGCTTTCTTTCCTCTCTAGTTTAGTTGTTCAAGCCGATCGTATTGATGGAAACTTAAACCTGAGGTGTTAATAGCGTAGGCGGGGATTGAACTCACATTCTTCTAGTGTTTAGCCAGAGAACCATTCCATTACTGCGTGAGCAAGGAATACCCGTCTTTCTGCTAAAGAGGATGTATTGAACTCATAATTCAATAGATACTTTTTATGAATGTCAACTAAGTATCGTAAGTAAATTGCTCCCGGTTGTTCAATCATTTGATAACCAGAGTCATTCTTTGGAAATAGTATAGTTCGATTTCTAATGTATAATCACTCGAAGCAGGTGTGAAACTCATGATATAAGGCTCGTTTGTTACCCTCATCGATAGTTTGTACCTCACAAATTAAGGGCTTTCTAGTCCCATCTCCCTTGAGAAAAGACAAGCCGAAAGAAAGATTTATTGAGTTAAGATGTTAGGGCTTTAGGAAGTGAAACTTGGACTAAAGAGTCTAGCTATGGGACACTGGGTCCTAATAAAAAAAGGCTCGCGCTAGGCGCTTACCTTTTTTGGCTGAGCCGGCTACTCACGCCAAAACCTACAGGAGCTCAGAACTCAGAACTCAAGGCCCGCTCCTTCTACCCTTCGGGTGCCTCGAGTCTCGGATCAGCCTAGTGCACCAACCACGTGGTACGACGGGCACTCAAAGACCTGGTGAATGATGGCATCAATCGTGAAAGGTTTATGGAAGAGGGGTATCGATAACCGGGTCAAGAAGGTGAAGCTCCCCGACTGCAGCTAAGTTAATGGCTAGTTAGGAGTTCAAACCTGCAGCTAATCAACAATGTCTTTGGCGAAAGAACTCTTTGGTTCTGCAATCCTTGGCATTGCCTCGGGCTGACTTGAGATATAGCGTAATCCGCACTTCTGAGGAGCTCTTCGATCTCTTTTGTCTTTACGGGGAGTAGCTATCGGACTCGGAACTGTGCTATGTCCGTTGATTGTTTCGGTTTCTCGCATCCTATCTCTCACCAAACAACTCTTTGGTTATGCAACACGAGCTTTTCCTTGACTGTTGCTATAGCATTATTCGCGTTAGTGATTGGCTACTTGGTCATTCCCCATTCCTTTGGAGTTTGTCCATGTCATTCGCCATGTCTCTGGAAGGAGCTAAGTTACTAGGAGCTTCCTTGTCTTAGCTTCGCTTTGTAATTGGCATTGTAGAGCCTTATTTGCCGAGTTTCGTGTTCTCAACAGGTAATCGGTCGTTAAGGGAGTTCGAATTGCCATTGAAGCTTCTCTTTTTCAATAGACATCTGGAAATAGCTCCTAACGGTCTTCTTTTCTTGCAGCTACTGCCGCCCTTGTTCTCCTTTTTAACCAAAGATATGGGAAATTGGGTTTTGTTTTCCCTGTAGCTACCTTGTTAATGCAGCTACTTGTTCTTTGCTGCTATTGCAGCTCTGAATTCTTGTAGTTAATCCTATTTCACTTCCCATGGAGTTTTTGTAGTTATCTTCCTATGGTGCAGCTAATCCTATGGCTACCGATAGTAGTTATTGAAGCTCCCTTGTTTTACCTATGGTACTAACGGTGCAGCTAAAAAGGACTACAGATCCAAATAAGGGCTACAGATACGAACTAGGACTACCAATGGCTATGGCTTGTGCCTTGCGAAAGAGCAAGAAGTCCCACCTCCCGGGGTTCTCGTACTTGTGAAATACCTGGTATATGAGTAACGAGTAACACGAAATACCAAGTAACAGGAGAAGTAACAAGGTAACAAGACTACCTGTTATAAGGGTAATACGAGTACCAGGAGCTAAGTTACAGGTAATAGGTACGTAACTAATACCGCAGAGACAGAGCTACCGCCATAGCCAATACCTGGGCTAGGGCAAAGGCAGGAGTACCGATACTACCAGGTCTTGCTTTGTCCTAGAGGTCAACGGCAAAGGAAAGTAGAAGAGAAGGTCTAGGTCTAGGGCATTGGTAGTTGCCCTTTCTCTGGCAGTGAGGGAAGCCCGCGTAAGAGGCATTGATCTTTTGTATGTACCTCTTTAATAATAGTAGGCATTCCGGGCTAAGCTGACAGTTGACTCATTCATTCCGAGATCGGTTGCCAAAACCCAGCTAGTTCACATCTATTTGGTTAAAGTCCCATCGGTCTTTGGAAAGAAAAGGAAGACATTTCTGGTGAGATTACTGGGTCCGTGCTTGGTGGGAGAAGATAGGAGAGTCCACACCTGATCTTTGGTTTGTTTCCGTGGGAGGCCATACTTCGACAGTTACAAGTTGAAATCCACAATTCCATACCAGGAGGATTACCACTTCTGTTGACCTCTTTTTAGTTGAAATAGACGAGGTCTCGGTAAGGATTGCTAAAGAAGGCGAGTTAAGACACGATAATCACTTCAAATGGGAATCCCCCAGCAGGGGTCCGTCAACAGGGGTTAAAGGCCTCTGAAATGGCTTACCTGAAACGTAGGGATAAGGCGTTTTCAAACCGGACATTGCTTTTCTTCTTCTTTAGAAAAGAAGTCCGTAAATCTAGCTCTAAGGTTTCTCGGTTTTCTTGTCCTACTAATCAACTCAGGAATCTCGGGAGTCTTTTGCTTTTGAGTTACAGGATTGGTTGAGAAATCTCTTTCCTAGCATGAGCGGATGAGCTAATCAATCAAGAAGGAAAGTTAAGAGAAAAGGATCCATTTACCAGCTCGGGCTTCGAGAGTTGAGGCAAATACGAAAAGTGAACCAAGAATTTCAGGAATTGTTTCCAGATCCTTAAGAGCAGCAAGAACAAGAAAGGCAGCCTAGCTCTGAACGAGTTGCTATTTTCCCTTGGGTTCATTGCTAGCCTATCAAAGGTGCTCATTCGAAGACAAAGATAGAATTCCCGGAAGAAAAGACAGCTGCTTTAGCTCAGAACTCCGAGCAAAGAGAAGATGAAAGCCAGACTTTTTACTTTTGAGTTACCATCTGGATTGGACAAATCTGGTCAAAGAACGAGGACGAAAGGAGCTTTTTGGGCTTTATAGTTACCGCGGCTAGTTGAGATTACCGAGTCGTTTGAGAAATGACCATCGGCCTTAGACAAAAGAATAAATCTCAGGAGAAATTTTTCTAGATTTACTGTTCGGTTTTCAAGGGATCCATTCCTAGATATCTCCTCAAAGTCTTTAGTTCACAGCTGGTTTCTCTAAAGGAAGACTAAGCCGAGATTGAAATCGATCAAGTAACGTTTTATATAGCGAGAAAAGTGCATTTTCAACCTTTTATCTCTTATACGAGACCTCTAATACTTCGGGCATTTGACTTAAAGCCCTTGGTTTTGATCCCGACTTGTAAGAGAAGAGCTCAATGCCCTTGTTTATGTTTAAGCTCTCCACTACTAGAGCCCTGGACTTTATTTACGAGTTTACTTGCGAGTTTGAGTTCTCGGGTAGGAGAAATCGGGAATTAGCTGCAACGTGTTAACAACAGGAACTCTTAGAAAAGTTCTTTTACAAATCCAGTACTTACTCTACTACTCATCGGTACCGGTCAAATAAGGACTTTTGAATGCCTTCTCAATTACCAGGTCGTGTGTGGAGAGAGGATTTCTACTTCTTCCTTGCTACTCGTGACTCTACCTATGATATTAGTACAGGCTTCCCCTATCAATGCTGCACAATGCAAATCAGGGTAGCTGCTCTTTCATCCACATGTAGCCCGTGGTCTTCCTCTTTGCGTTACCCCCAATAATGACTTGAACCTGCCTTCATTGATATGACTGAACCCGTGGATAGCTAATTTACGGTGGTTGCTGAACATGCTTTCTCTTTGTATTCATAAGTAGTCTTTTATCTTATATACGAGGCTTCACCTCCGTTCTTCTTAATCTGGTATTCGTTATAGATTCGTTTGTTTAGATCCAGAATGATTTCGATGTGATAGATCCGGCTTATAGAGATTGGCTGCCGCTGTAAAAGATTTAATAGAATAGATCCCTTTTATATAGATATATCCGGCTATAAAGATTGGATGGATAGATCCAGATGTTTAGATTGGCTGCCTTGGCTTTTAATGAATAGATTCCTAGGATATGATCTTTTAACTATATCCCTACGGGGCTTCGTGTAACTCCTTAAATACGCTTCTACAGGGCTCTTCTATTCTAGTCTCCCTGGTCAAGAGGTTGAAACCCGAGACTCCTAAAGCTAGGGGCCTTTTAGCAATACTTTGTGGGATCTTAGATCAGGGCGGACAATAACTCATGTTCTAGCCTCGTTAAATCCCAAATACGCCAAGATTGCCTACTATCAGAAGCCCTGCTACTCAGCCACAAGGCTTTATCGTATCGTCTCCGCATGTGTTGACCACGCGCCCCACGACTTCGCCCACACCAGCCTGGTTGGATCGAACGCGTAGTTTTCCTAACCATGTCGTTTCCGTTGTAGCTTCTTTAGCCCGTCTACCCACTATCCTGGGAGTTCGAACTGGTCTTTACCTTTACCCGGGCATTTCTCCAGATCTCCCACTACGGGTTAACGAAAGGGACAGAAACAAGGCTAGAGACAATGCCACTACCAAGGAAAGGTACAGAACTAGAGCTACTAACAGGGCTAACGATCGGTTCCTCGCTACTACCAATGATAGGGCCAGTGCCTGTCTCTTACTTAAGAAAGGAATAACAACCGCAACCGAAGATGAAGCATCTAAAACAACAGAAAATGGTAGACCTATCGATCACTAGGTTAAAAAAACCATCGTGATCTCAGGTCGACTATTTGCGAGTTATTCCAATAAGAAGTAGAACAACTTGAGAAATATATACGAATTACCCAACTCTCTGGTATGAGCCGGTAAGGAATTTGTCCCTCAAGAGTTCGTTAATTCGTCCTTAAAGCGCATTTAGAGAAGGGGTCAATAGCTCTTGCTAAGCCGTTCAAAGAAGAACAAGGCAGTTCACCTATCTCAAAGTAGCTGGAGTCGTCTTGTCTTTGTTGTCTTTTGATCAAGGATATCGGAACTCTAGAAAAAAGGAATCCCTTAGGTCTTGTATTTCCTTGGACTCTGAGTTATTGCTGCCCAGACCCAGAAAATGACTCTTTCTTCCCAGAACGGGATACCAATGTGATCAATACAACACAGATTGAGAAATACATATTTACTTACCCGTAGCTTCGGAAGCAAACTTGAACACTCACTTTATAGTAAGTCAGTACTTTCGTACTATACCATGGTAAACTAATGTTAGTTATTAAGGCTTTGGTAAACCTAATAGTTCTTTCCTTGCTCTGATTTATCTGTTGTCTCTACGTTTTCTCTGTTGTTGTTGTTCGGTTGATCTGTGTTAAGCATTTCACAAGAGTTTCTGACCTTGAATTGATACTCAAAACTGGTAACTTGATTCTTTACTTGAATCGAAATCTCTGTCCTTGTCCTTACACGAGGAAACAGTCCGAAGCATTCTTTTTCCACAGGTGCTGTGTCACCTCTTGGGCTATCTGACCATTCATTTATCGAAAAGGCCACCAGGGCTAACGAAGTCCCACTGAGCGAAGAAAAGGAACGAAGGTCGATTAAAAGTGAAAGATTAGCAATCAACAAAGACTGCATACGTGCGAGTCGAGGGGCTAGCTTCCCTTTGCTACCCTGCCATTACAGCACCACTATCTTGATTCTAGCAGAAAATCATTCATTCAATCCTTCTAGTCTCCCTGAAACCTTCGGTTGAGGGTCTACGTCTCCTTGAACAGCATCAAAAAAGGGCGCAAATGGACATTAAACTGCGCAGTTTTCGATTCCCCGACTTGTCTTTTTCTCTTCGTTTCTTGTGATCATGGAGTAGATGCCTCTACCATTCCTGGTTGAGTCTAAATCCATGAATACATAGATTCCGAATCCGTGGAGTTCCCTGTATCGGAGCTTCCTACCACTTCGCTTCTCTGCCTACCAATCGATTGAACCTTTCTGCAGCTTCCCCTCGATCAATCAAGAAGAGGTATTTCATCATTACGGGTGGAAGAGCATGGTCTATTTAGAAGCTTCATTTCCCGGTAAACTTCACCTACCTTAGTACGGTGGACACTGAGCTTTGACCCGCTGGAATCTCCTGTTTCAAGACCAGAACCAGTGGAAACTCTTCTTTCATGCTTTCACGCTGCCTGTGACAATCACATATTATATAGGTATATCGCATTCTATTTATATATAATAATGGTAAATCCATGCTTCTTCCCGTTCGCTCTATTGCTCCTTTACGTCTTTCTGAAGCAGGCCTTAACTACGATCTTGTCTCATAGGCTAAAATACCTAGTTATTTAGAGGCTTGGTGGTTAACTGAAGCTTGAGTTGGGAATAGCTCTTCGAGTACTTAGTACAAACAGCTCATGGGTAACCAACTAGTCATTGGTGCTTTGATCCATTGCCAGATAAGAGACTTCTGGTACTTTCAACAGGGAAGCACCCATCGAGCTCGAGACAAGGAACTCAATCATTAGCAAGGAGGAATTTATTATACTTTATACCTGACCTCCTCAACTTCGTCTATTTCTAGGTCTGGATCTAAATCCATCGATTTAAGCAGTTACTTATTTTTATAAAAGCAGATTCCATTTTGTCTAACCCACCTAAAATCCCTTACCAGCTCGGAAGGGAAAGATAAGATAACTGAGCTTGGTGTCCTTGTTGCTTGTTTTTTAATCTACTTTGATGGGAAATCTCTTACCAGCCCTTACCGGGTTTTGCTTTTAACTTATATAAAGAACTTTGCTCAAAGCTCTACCTCGAAGGCTTTCTTCAGTGGCTGCTAAGCGTTTGTCCCGGGGGTTAAAGGTAAACCCTGCTGGAGTTAATGTATTTATTGTTTTAATTGTTACAATACGGGATTAATAGAAGCCCTAAGGGATTGTTTTAATTGGAGTTCTGAGTTCCTTATATTTGATATTGATAAATCCCTAAGGCTAACTTCAATTGATATTTATAGGAGCCGTAGCGGCATAGCGAGAGCAAGGAATGCAGCCACATTCCTGAGTTCAAGGAATGGGTTACATTTGGAGCTTATAGGAATTGTTACATTCTCGAATTGTTGTATTAGAGGAACACCTATATTTTTATATGAGGAATGAGCTCCATAATAGAAGGAACAGATGCCCCATCCTAGGCTTTGTAGCTTCATCCCGAGAACTGTAGCTTCATTCTTAGAAGGGTAGCTTTATCCATCACATGAGTTCTATTTGGAATTCTTCTATCCTGAGCTAAAGGAATGAGTTATATTCTTCTATTAGGGATTCCTATATTCCGAATTGTTGTATCCAAGGAACACAAATAATAGCATAAGTAATGGAAGAGCCACTTCATCCGAGGAATTCTTATATTCTAGGAATTGTTGCTACATAGCGTAAGCGATGGAATGCAGCCATATTCTAATGGCACTGTTGCTTCATCCACGGAAGAGTAACTTCATCCATAGGAACTGCTAAACCTAAACCAAAGCAAGCGAAGCGATCTGTCCCGGGGATTAGAAGGTTTCTATCCCCTCGCATGTCCCATCAGCAGTTAAGAGTTCAACTCCTAAATGCATTTATAACTCCATTGATATCACACCTAAGGCTAAACTCAATTGTTATAGCGTAAGCAAGGCTATATTCTAAGAATGAGTTTTATCCTGAGTTAGGGGAACTGTAGCTTCATCCGACGAATGTTTTATATTCCCTATATTGGAGTTCTTATATTCCGAACTGTTATATATAAGGAATGCCTATATTCTTAGCTATAGGAATGGGTTACATCCAAGGCATGAGTCCTGTAGCGTGAGCAAGGGAAGAACTGCTTTATCCAAGGAGTTGATTTACATCCCTTATTGGGAATTGTTATATTCCGAATTCTTATATTAAAGAAGGGTCGCTTCATCCCAGGCTTTGCAGCCACATTTATAGAAGAGTTGCTTCATCCGTTGTTAAGAGGAATGCAGCCATATTCTGAGTTTAGGGAATTGAGTTATATTCCATATTCGGAATTTGTTATATTTGGGATTAGAACTGTAAATGATCTCTCAAAGGAGAGAGCTAGGACTTAAACCTATAGAAATCAGAGAGTTAGTTGCACTTTGTCTAGAGTTCAGAGAGGAAAGACAGAGGAGAACCGAGCCCTTGTCACCTAGGTTTTCTTAGGACAGATAGTTGACCCTTACCGGCAACAGACTGATCGGGTATGCAGCCTACTATTCCTTCCGGAGCGACGGTTCGGCCTCTCTTCTGATTTTTCTTTTCGAACTCTAGAAGCAAAGGAAGAAAGACCCTTCTTATATATATTTAGGTTATGGCAGAAGAATATCAATAGAATATCAACTGCTGTCGTCATGGGAGAACTCTTTAGTAGATTGATTGCACTGTACACGCCTGGTAAGAGAAATAACAACCAAATAGGGCATCAAAGAGAGGAGATAAGGGCCTAAATTGGTCCTTTTAAGGCCTGTTTTAGGGAGAATTCTCACACCAGGCTGGTAAGGACTTGAGGTAATGACAACTATCCGTCCTCAGGGAACCCAGGTGGTAAGGGGTTGGTTATTCCTGTTCCTTGTCCGATGCTAGGAGTTCAAAGGCGAAACACCCAAACAACCAAACGGGGTAAAGCAAGGTTCCTGTTCGTCACTCGGAAAGAAAGAAGACAAACCGGGTAGTAACCCTGGTAGTATCAAGTAATACCTGTAAGTCCTGTAAGTCATATCAGGTAGCTCTGTCTCTGGTAAGTCAAGTAAGTAATACCAAGTACCGGTAGTAGCTCTGGCTGTGTCCCTAGCCCTGGTAAGTCAGGTAGCATGTAAGTAATACCGGGTATCAAGCTATCATGTAAGTACCGGTTCCTATCCGTAGCTCAGGCATTAGCTTTGGTAGTTGCTCAGGTATTCTTATATGATACTTACCAGGTACTTATAAGACCTACGGTACTAACGGTGTTGCTAACCCTATGGTAAAAAGGGAACCTATGGAACCTCCTGTCTTCTTAGAAGCTAACCTTATGGAAATCTATGGCCCTATGGCAACCTATTCTCTTCTCACTCTGATTCCCATGATTCCGTAGACTAGGAAAATACCCAATCAAACTACCGAACATTCCCATCGATTGAAGAGCCTCGGCATCAACTCCCTAACCGCCTAGTACGATTCACTCCCGAGCTTTCACTGATTTGCTTGGAACCCAGCCGTGGCAAGAGTACCATCGATGGACTAGACCGGTGGATCAACTCCCTAGTCCGTTGAAGTAGTATGGCTTTGACCCTTTATCAGGAAGAAATAGGGAATTCGCTTGATTCAGCCTTTGAGTTATTTTCAAGTGCATTAGTTCTTCTTCTATTTCTAGAGATAGAAGAAGAACTAATAACTAGAAATACCGATCTAACGAATCGATACAGTAGCTACTAGAACCAAATAACAAGAAATCCTGACTTTACGGCTTAGCTGCTCTAACTGCTGATAGGATAGATCCCCTAACAATAATGCTAAATCTAAGGCTTTACCGCCCGGTAGCTGCAATCGTGCAATAACAAGTAGAAGAAATATCACGGCAGGTTTAGCCGCAATCGAATTAACTACTTACTGATAGGTTGCTCCCCTTAGCGGCAGTTAAAGAGAGCTTTCAGATAGAGTTAATTGATTATATCCGAAAAGAATAACTAAAGAATTCATTTACTGATAGGTTAGATGCTTTTATTCACTGCTTTAGCTGCAGACGTGGAAAGCTAACACGGTTGCCCTATTGGTTGAGCTCTTTAGTTTACTACTTGAAACCTTCCTCTTGAGTTTATTACGAGACGACCCCACTTGGGTTAGCTCGTCCCCCATTCACGTTCATGTTGATTGGCATATTGATTAGATACAACATATTGATTTAGCTACTAGAACTACTAACTGCAGGTTCGGATATTAGCAACTAGGTATTAACAAACCGGGCTTTAAGTCCGAAAAGAAAGAAGTCACTCGGCTTGGGCTCTACTAGTCGATAAGAGCTAGATAGTTCCTGGGCACAGAAGGTCCCTAGCTGCCTTACTCTGCTATTAGTCTGCTGAGGTAACTCCTTGGCTTAGGGCCTTTCAGGAGATTAACAACAAGACTTTACTTTAAGAAAGAAAGAAGGAAGTTAGTCGGTAGGCCACTATGTCTGAGTAGACCAATATGATCGGTAGGCCAAGAGTAAGCGCGAGTGCAGGAACACAGAGTTCCACATCTACAGCTAATACCAAATCATTATGAGTTCTACTAAACCAGGTCGAAGGGTACAGTAAAAGGCAAGGAGCTACAGTGATGAGCTGTCTTTCCTAACCACCCAAGTCGGCCAAGAGCAGGTGCAGCTAAAGCAGATAGTGATTTACCAGTTCTGAGCCCCTCAATAGTAGGCCATGAGTAGGCTCCTCGGTCGGTGAGTTGCCGTCCTCTTCTTCGGCATGTGTAGTTGTATTCCTCGATATATGCATTTAGCACTCATGCATTCGAGCATTCTAGCAGCCTCTGCATAGGAAGCATTCCCTTATGAGTACTAAACCAAAAAGCTAAGACCCGGGCTTTAATCATGAATACCGACCTCGCTCTCGATCTCGAGTATGAGGACTTGCAGCTACCTGACTCAAAGGAACAACTTCCTCTCAAGGATTGTTTCTCTTGTCATCCTCAGTCTTCTGTGAGTCCGTGCCATTCTTTCCAACATGCAGCTTTGTATCTGCACCATCTTCGTGTGAAATCTTATCATAATTTTCTTCTTTACGCAGAGTTGCAGGAACTGTCGTGGCCCTTCTTCAACACATGAATTTGAACAAATACTGTGGCTGGTGCAAGTACATTGATTGTGTCCCCTCCAGATGGTGTAGCTGCAGTTCCTGTTGTTCACTTGTCTGCTAAAGCGAAAATCGGAGGTTTCAGACTTGCGGTTTCTTGGACAAGATCCGCCCATATGGGGAAAGAAGAAGCTTTCTTTTACTTAAGAGTTTCCTAAAGAGGAAGTTGTTTCCCTTATATAAGGTGTAGTTGGGGTTCCTCTTCTTCAATGGAATGGGCTAGTGTACTGGACTCAGCATTAATGGAATCGGAATCCTTGTTCTCTTGGCATGAATGGAATCAAGGACTCAACGGCTTCAAAGGAATTGCTGCCAAGGACTCAATAGGTGACCCTTTCCTTTCTTGATTCCAAAGAGTTCTGACTTCCAACTTAACAGACTTCCTGAATGTTGCTAAAGGCATGGGTTAATACCCGATAAATAGGAGAATACATAGTGTTCTGATTTGTCCTTTTTTGGGTACCTTTTACTTGATCTCGGATTTCTTTGGTGTAGCCGGTTTAACCGTAGAAATGGACCACGGACCAGGGAACTCACATCTCGAGGTTGGAGAAAGGGCCTGTTGTTCACGCATGTATCCCTAGTTCGGGTCAGGCTAGGGCGAGACTTCGACTTCAGTGTTAGCTTTCATTGTCCAAAGTGTGGAGTGTTCGACGTCTTCTTTCTTTCATAAACTCCCACGTGTTGTTGAGACCCGCGTCTTCTTCTAAGCTACCTCCTGATGGGACCATCGATCGTCGAATACCAGCCCAGCCAACCTCGAGTCTTGAGTTAGAGGCATGGTAGCTCAAGGCCCAGCTGCTACAGGCTTCACAGGCCTTGTTTCTCAGGACTTCCTGCATTGACTAGTGCATCCCGGATAAGAAGTCGGGTCCCTTTTGCTTGTATTTCTGGTTGAGTTGTCTGATTTCTTCCTTGTTTTCCTCAATATGTTGCATTCACCGGAGGAGCTTGCTGATATGCTGGTTTCTGCATTCTAGCTGTCCTAAGAGAAAAGAGTTCCTTTTGTTTTCTTTGTTCAAACCCAGCTAGGACAGGAGTGAAGAACAGAGCTAACATCAATCGGTATTCCCGGCCAAGTGGTAACAGTGGTGCTAGGCCCCGAGTCTTCTTCTCGGCCACCGTCCTTTGGACAACTGCTGCTCCAGGCCCCTGTTTGTTCTCCTCGAGGTCGGTTTCAGATATCGGATATGAGGACACAAAAGCAGGCTTTATGAAACTGTAGAGAAGCAGCAATCGGAGAGTTTCGCCCTTTTTCTCTGATCAAGCTATCTCCTATATAATATAAAGAGAATAGAACTATTCGACACCTTATCCATTCCTAACAAGTACAAGATATTCCGGACTTTGAACAACCACATTGGTTTCATGATTGTGTTCGTGTTCTGATTTTCTGTTTCCGTTCGGAGGAGAGCTTTATTTGCCGAGTTAAGGGTTAGATCTAGGTAATCAGTCGTTAAAGGAGTTCTAATTGCCCTTTTCTTGCTTTCCTTTTAGGACAGATATGGGAAAGAGTATCCTAAAGGTCTTAGTTTTCTTTGGTACTCCTAAGCAAGGTAAGGAATCTGGTACACATATGGCTACTCATATGGGACCTACGGAGAACCTATGGAAAGACAAGGAATCGCAGGTGTCACATGCATCGTATAGAAGATTTTTTTACTTTTCACTCGAGAAAGCATGACGAAATGAGATGCTTTCATACGTGATATTCGAATAGGAAGCATAGCACCACTTTTACATCTTGATCACAATATGGCATCTTTGTGTTTTTTTCATTCAGCAATGCCAACCTAAAAGAGTCCCTGTTGCAATAAGTTAGGACAGAATATGAGGAATATCTACCTCTATCATACAGTACAGATGCTAGAGTAACTTGTCAACCCCAGGAGCAATGCCTAGAGTAGATCAAGCCTTATGATGATCTCGCAAAGCCGGTACGTCTGAGGAGTGAAGCATCAATACTTCCAGGTAGTCTATCCTCTCTTTCCCTTGCTTATGAGCTTTTTTGATGGCTATGCTTTACTTGATTTAGTTGATAGCCTCGGAACGCTTATTTCAATAAGAAGAAGTGTAGCCTTGTTTATTAAAGATAAAAGAGGAGTTAAGCATTGTCGGTCAGAGAACAAGAGTTTAGGAAGGCCCTTGCGTGTTTATACCTGAAATCCCGAGATGACCTTTTCTCAAGATCAATCCTAAACCAATTCATGGATTACGGTCGTAAAAACAGATGGCTTGGCTTATATAGTAGATGTTCTGATTTTGCCTTGTTCAGTTTAGAGAAAACAGAGGTAACTGGGTACATCCGAGCTAATAAACGATGAAACAGTAGAGGAAAACCTAAACCAGAAACAAAGTAGGCTTCATCGACTCATAGTTAAAATACGCCCTTGGCGTTTCTAATTTGTTTTCTACTTGATCTCAGACTGTAAACCAAATCTAAAGAAGTAGCTCTGGAGTTCTTCCTTTTGTTCTTGAGTTCGAGTTTAGTGGTAATCTTAGTTCCTCTGATCTGGGAATTAGTAGCCAAAGGAACCTATAGAAAGTTCGATGTGTTTTAATCCAGGGTTCATAAAGAGAAGCCCCTTCGGTAGACATTTAACCCATTTCCTATGAACTAAACAAAAGAATAACAGTAGCGACTTTAACAATAGGATTGATAATATCTTCATGTTGTATGAGGTATCTTATCTATCTTGTTTATGATATCTTTATAAATTTTATGAGTTTGTTAAATTTCATACTGTTTTGATAAGTGTAATATTGTAAACAAGAAACATAATCAATACAGGAGCTATTGCTTCGCCCTACCCCCTCGCTTTAAAGGATCTTTTGCTTGTTCTGAGAGCTCCTGTAGTTCTGGAAGTTAGGTACCGGTTTTGCTTGATTAGTCTTTCAAGTCTGCTCAAGTTCTTGGGTACCTTGTATTTGTAGTATGCTGGGTTGCTCTAGGTGATCTCTCGGTCTCTAGTTCTCTTGGCTAACTCGGAATACAGTATATGAGGAGCTAACTCGGAATAGACTATTAATGGATTTCCTAGTCTTTTATCTCTTAATAGTAACTGAAAGGGCTTGGTTTAAGAGAAGCTATTTGGTTATGGCTGGATTTAACTCCTTTAAAGGTATCCCTTTAGGTTTTTTCTTAACTGCTGCTAACAAGGGATATTCAGTTTCGTCCGATCAGTGGTAATCTTAGTCCTTCTCCATATTCAGCGGTAGATTTGGAAATTAGTAGCTATCTATGGAATCCCGAGTTAATCGACACAATCAATATCTGAGTAGAGGAGGTTACCACTAAACTCTCAAACTCGAACTCAGAGGACAAAAGGCAGGGCTCTAGCTCTACTTCTTTGGAATTTATTTACAGTCCTGATCTCAAATCAAACTAGAAGACGAATAGAAGCACCAAAAACGGGACGATTGGCTATAGGTTGACGGAGCTTACTTGTTTTCTGGTTTAGGCTTTCCTCTACTGTTCCATCGCTTATTAGCTCGGATGCTCCTACCAAAATGGTTGATATTTCCCATCTGTCTTCTCTAATCTGAACAAGGCAAAATCAAAGCTACTACTATATAGATAGATGGATTTTTACAGTTGATCTCTGAAATCCTTGAACTTGAACTCTTTGTTTAGGATAGATCTCAATAAAAGGTAAGTTGGCGATCGAAGGTATAAACATAAGCGAGGGGTCCTAAACTCCTGTTCTCTGCCCGAGGATTTAGGGTTTCATACTTCCTTTATTTATTGCAAAAGAAGAGCTACTTGTTACTGTTGGATTAAAACGTAGGAGTGCTCCAACTAAATCAAGCAAAGCCGAAAGCGCTGCTCCTACTATTGCTATAAACGAAGCTGAAAGCGAAGCTGAAAGCACTGCTCCAATGGCTGCTCCAGCTAAGGCGTATGAGCTGCTACAGCTAATGCTATTAATCTATTCCTATCTGTCTTAAATCTGTCTATAGCAACAAAAAAGGAGCACCATCGGCTCCAGCAAAAGCACCTATAGCGACTCCTATACCTATTGCTCGGCTCCAATAGCTACAATTGATATAAGCGTTCCGAGTCTATCAATCCAATAATTGCTCTCCTAACAAGTAGCTACAGAGCGGCATTAACAACTGAACTTTTAGCTGGCGAACAACTGACACATAATTATTTGATAAACCTCATGTTATGATAAAACATCATGTTACTTTAAAGATGGTTTTGATAAGACACCACCTCTTATTAACATCATGTTATTTCATTAACAGGCCAGATGTTTCAAATAAATAAGATTAAACACTGAGGTGGTGTCTACGATAGAACCAATATAACATGAACATTCATAGAATTAATCGTAATTCTATAGCTTATTATCATAGTATTGGATCCGAAGGCTAGCTTCAATTGCAGTTATAGGTGCTGGAGCCGCGCATTAGAGCAGTAGCTAATTGCTTTGCTCGCTTAGCTATCACTTGATTTAGTTGATGGAAACAGAATGCTTAATTCAACAGTAGCTAGAGCTGGAGCAGATCAATAGGCAGCAGGAGCAGCCTTTGCTTTAGCTAGCATTTGATTCGGTTGATAGATTCCTACGGTGCTTATCAACAGTAGCTAATCATGAGCAGGAGCCGATACAATAGCATTAGAAGGAGCTATCAACCAAGCAGGGGAGGAATCCGAGCGATCCAACCACCGGGCTATCGGTATTTATGAGTTCACCTCCTAGATTGCTTTAATGATGGGTTGATAGAACCCCTAAGGTTTAATTCAATTCCAGCTTTGGGTTAGAGGATTTAATGATGGATTGATAGAACCCGAGGGCGGGAGGCTAAAGCATTTGTTCAAGAGTTTGTTTTAATTGTTCTAATGGATTTATATTGGGTATTGATGGATTCCCTAAGGGTTAACTCAATTGATATAGCGTAAGCAGGTTATATTTGAGGAACTGGTTTACATCCTTATTGGAATTCTTATATTCCGAATTGTTACATTAGGAGCAGAAGCTGCATAGCGAGAGCAAAAGGAGTGCAGTTATATTCGGAGTTCTAGAGGATTCATCCGAGGAAGAGTTGCTTTATCCTGAGTTAAGGGAATAGAGCTACATACTCTAAGGAATGGGTTACATCCCGAATTTGTTACATTAGGAACTCCTACATTCGGAATTGCTATATTAGGAATTCATCCAAAGAATTCTTCTATTCCCGAATTGCTTTATATTCGGGATTAGGAATGAGCTACATTAGGGAACACCTATACTCGGAATAAGGAATGATCGACATAGCGTAAGCAATGGAATGACTTATATTCTATGGAACTGTTGCTTCATCCCTTAGAAGAGTAGCCTCATCCATAGGAACCGCTAAACCTCAAGCAAGGGAGGCATCCGACCGATCTGACCACCTGGGGTTCAGGAGTTAATGTTGCTCCTTGTTAGACTGGTAATAATTGTATTAAAGGAACCCGAAGGCTAGATTTAATTACATATTGGGCTATAGGAATGAGCTACATTATAGGAAGAGCTCCATAGCGTAAGCAAGGAATGAGCCCCATCCTTAGAATTCATCCCGGTTATATTCAAGGCATGAGTTCTATAACGTAAGTAATGGAAGAGTTGCTCTATCCTAGGGAATGCTTTACATTCTGAGTTTAAAGGATTCATCCAAGGAATTCTTATATTCTGAGTTAAGACCATTCGTTATATTCTTGCTTTTTCTCATAGGATATAAAGAGAACCAAGTTTCAAATGTTACTTTAAAGATGATTATGATATGTTGATTTACATATGATGATCTCATCATATCTTGACTTTGGTAATTTCAGTAACATAAATTCACTACTTGTTACCTCAGATTGAAGGAGCTACATCAGCTGCAAAGGAAGAAAAGAAAGATTAGCCTGTGGGGATATATTTCCGGATATCCTCAAACAAAGTCCCTAGGGTTACAGTTAAAGAAGTCTATATCCAATAACGAGCAGCCATTGAAACAAGACTTTCAGGAAATATCAATAGAATAAGTAGACGAGTAAAGCAATTAACTCAATAGCTTACAGCCCTGCTGGGCTCAGGTGAGAAGAGCTACAGTAGCTACAATTGAATCTAACATTCTGATACTGGATAGGAAGGATTAACTCTGTCTTTACTGATACATACTGATTCATTATATCTATTGATAAACCTCGTTATATAGCCTGTAGGTTAAGAACGTATATTATCAATACTACTGTTATCTAAGCTATGAGTAGTTAGAGTAGTTAATGAACTATGTTTTCTTAGTTTAGATGGGAAGGATAGAAGATAAATATATGCCTCCTCCTTGGCATTCGTTATAGATTCCTTTGTTTTTCGGGAATGATATTATGTGCCTCTATCTCTTCCTTTTCTATCTAATGCCTTTCTATTAGGATCTTTTATAAGGCTATTATTTTATTTCTTTTATATATATTTATTTGTTTTCTTTATCTTGTACTTATTCAATATATTCAGAACTTGTATAGTATGGATACCTAACTTTATTTATTTCTAGGTGGTCCATCGATTTAGCAGCTACTTATTTTGTTTTATTTATTGTTTTTTATTCAATATATACCTCTTATAATGCTATTCTTTAACTAATACATACTTTCATTTTATCTATTGATAAACTTCGTTATATCGCCTATAGGAAGATAACGAATAATATCAATAGTAGCTATGATTTCATTACTAATATACTTACCAGGATAGATTGGAAGATTTACTGAAAGAGTAATTTCCATTGCTTCCTGTGCAGCTAACCTACTGTTTTTACTCTTTCCTTGTTGCTTAGCTGGAGCAGCTGTCATTAGCAGGAAGTCAGGAGTTCGAGTTAGCTGCTGAGTGAACTTCGGTAAAGCCCTATTTGTTATAGTATAGTTTTGTTGTTAGTAGCTTTCAGGGAATTCTTTCTTACTTCTATGGATTATGAATTATAACGATATTCTTTCTTTAGATCTAGTAATTAATCTATCGATGAAATCTTTTGCATTGTTAATAATAAAGGCATAACCGAATAGAAGATCAAGGATTGAAAGCGAAAGAATTAATTCCGATGAAATCCTAATCTGGATCTATTCTTTAGCGAAGGATTAAGAAAAGCACTAAACACAAATTGCCTATCCCCATAGCGGCTCCAACTACTGCTAACAACTGGCTTGCCTTAACTACTGCTAAAGCGCTAGCTACAATGCTACTAGAGCTGCTCCTGCGCCTATGAGCTGCAAAGCAAGAGCTACAAGAAGAAGAAGGTAGCCCCTTACTCAATTTTCCTTCGATGACTCGGAAATAGTAGGGGCTCATAGATAGCAGCCTAGCTTCATAACTCATAGCTACTCTATGTCGTTCTGGCCTCTCACCCAATATTCCCTCACTGGAGAGGAATAGCCTAGGTATAGCTCATTAAAACGTCTTTCCGGCTCTTGACCCTGAGACTTGAAGCCCTTTGGTCTTTATTTCCATGGATATGGTACTAACGGTGTTGTTTCCTATATGACTTAATAGAAGAATGAGTTATAGAAGGAAGAGCTTCTCCTAGATGTTTCCGTAGGTCTTGATCTAGTGCAGCTTCCTATGGTTCCGGATATGGATATGGTTCGTGCTTTGGTACTTGTGGGTAGAAGGATGGTCAGGAGAGGGTTAAGGCGAGGTACCCTTGTAGTATCCCTTGTCTCTTTCCCTTCCTATTTACCTATTAGAAGTTACAATTCCAGCTTGCTGGTTAGGTAGTATAGTCTTACTGCTTCGACTAATGGAAGACAAGACCTTTCGACCGCTCTTTGCCACTAGTTCGAATTGCCTTCTATAGAAGAGCTCAGGAATGAATAACTGCCTAGCTATGAACTATGAGGAAAGCTAAGACCAGAAGGACTATTTTCCTTTCTAGTTACGGAGGTCTTTGATCAAGGAACTCATAAGTCCGAGGAAAAAGCTACAGTTTCGCTCATATTTGTTCATCAGTCCTATAAAGGCTAAGAATAGATGCAGCTAGTTTCGGTTTCTTTGGTTGAATTACCATCCTGAAAGACAAATAGTGAAATCTGAGTTACAAAAGAAAGGAAGAAAGCAGACATTTCTCTTTTCAATTACCTGCCGTCTTTGGTGAAAGAAAGAAGGAAGCTAGTCGGTAAAGCTTAAGTCGTCCTCAATCAATCTATCCTCCACACTCAACAGCGCGAAAACTGGGGGCTTAGTTAGACCTGGACCTGGAAGCACAGATCTATTTCCAAAGATCCTTCGATTAGGACATCGAGTGTACAGTCGTCTATTAACAAGAGACTTCTATCCTTTGGTCCTTTAAGAAAACAGAAAACGAGTAGGCACCTAGGAGAAAGGGATATAATGCAGCTGCTAAGATTCTTTACCATTCACCAACAGACAGACAGAGAAGTGGAGGGGAGAGGTGATCTTCCATAAAATGAAAGAGTTGAAATGGGTGAAGGATGTGTATATCAATGTGAGAGATCCTCTGTTTAAATAGAATACAAGGTCCCTTGGGCCTTACACATGGAGTAATTAAATGAGAGTTACAGCAGTCCCCCGGAAAAAAAGGAAATCCACCTCTCGTAGTGGTTGCTGCCACTTTCCTGGACGCTATCACTGACGGCATAGATCCGAACCCCTTTACAATACAAGTTCATCCGGCTGCGATTCTCCTCCCCAATACCGGATCCAGACGAGAGAAGACTCATTGCCACCTTACCTTGTGGGGCTGCATCAGAAGGCGAGTCTTTTATTCTACCTACGCCTTCTTTAGTACGACACCCAATGATCTTTGCCTTGACTATCATGATTCCGAAGAATACTTCATCCCAGACGACCTAAATCTAAAAAACCGAAACTTGGATGGATCGATACATGGGCTTTACCCTGGACGATGGAGAATTTATTGTTGCTGGTTACGAGTCCTAAAAAGGTATTTTGTAGACAAAGCAAGGGAAGTGCCTGGAGTACAAGGCTGCTCGCTTAAAAAAAGTGATTGGAGATAGAGATTTCGATCGAGCTGCTATCTTATTGAACATGCGCAGAGAGTGGCAAAGCTACTGCTTCAAAGCTTTCGACGAAAAGGAGCTACCCTCTCTGTCCATACTCGACTTCGCTGTAATTCCATTGAAAAAAGCCTCGGGGTGGACGAAAAGAAGAAATAAAAGAGTTATTCCTAGGCAGGTTTAGGACACAGCTTAATAACTACAGTATTTCTTTCTTTACAGCTTTACCTACGGTCTCGTAGCAACCACTACTATCGCTCGGGTGCAATCCCTCGCTTGTTCTTAAAAGGAGCCTTCGGAGGATATTAAATCAGTTAATACCAATCTAAAGAGGTAGCTTCTTTGGCTGATAGGTTTGATGCGAATAGCCGCCTAAGGATCACGACCCACTTAAGGGGTCTTAGCTCCTTCGGCTACAACTGGCTTAGCAACAGGTAAGGAATTCCTAATAAGACAAGGCCCGTAGGATATAGTTAAGAGAAATCTATCCTTCTTAAAACCAAAAACCAATAACAAGAGGAAAGAATCCTATCTATCGTTTCGTGATACCCAAATAGGGCATCACTCACTCGCCCTTGGGTTAATAATAGGTAGTTACGTCGTCTATTTCTAAAAAAGGAAATCCTAGCTTCTTTTCTGAACTGCTGGTAGCCGCAAACTGCGGGAGTAGCTACACCGTTAGCTACAAGGCAACAAAGCTCTAACAAGAAATCCTTAACTGATAGGTTTATCTCCTCTCTTCCTTACCTGCTTTTCTTCACTGCCTTTACGAAACCAGGGCTTTAGAAACAAGGCAACAGGCTTATCGATCGGGCCTATCACCCGATAGTCCATCACTGGCCAATGGTTAAAGAGAGATGAGTTACCCTCTGTTTCAACATTCGACGGATCTAAATCAGTATGTTCCCGCAGGGGCAACTTCAATCGATATGGACACCTAAGGAGATGTAGCTGTCTACTGTCTAAAGAAAAAGAGTTCGTTCTTTCGAAACTACTCTAATAGCCATTTGGCAGTGAAGTGGTCCATCCAAGTGGGACACAAACGTACTATAATAGGAGTTCATTCAATATGTGCACTGAAGCGGTTACTGAGCAGCTAGTAGCTAACTCAATTTGTGGTTTTAAAGGTTTCAAAGGAGTAAATAGAAGAGAGCTAACTCAACAAGTGGAAGTGGCAAGCGGTGCATGAGCTAAACCGCATAGGGCTGCGAAAGCATTCTTTAAAGGAAGAGTTCTTCAATTGGTCAATCGGCATGAATCGGCCAATTGAGTTTCCGGCATTTCGAGGAGATCTCCATTTACGATGAAAAGCGTGTCTTCAAAGGGGATCTTTCTTTCGATTCCACCGGGAACACGTAAGAGCTTCAAAAGACGCCTTAAAAGGCTTTCCCCATCTCCTATCGCCAAGAGCAAGGACGGAAGCTAATCCAGAGTTCGGTAGTTCTTATCTAAAAGGCAAGAGACAGAGCAAATGCCACTACCAAGGCTAGAGCGAAGTAATCTTCTATTAAGGTTGTTCTGATCAAACTACTCGCCTGGGACTTCTTTTCGCTTACCGGCCTGGTTTGATCTATCGCGTAGTTCTCGTATTCCTGGCTCTACTTCTACTGGGATGTCTGGACCTGGTACTTTACCTGTCCTTTGTTCCCTGTTATGAGCTAAAAAGAAAGAAAAGGTCACTTTTCGCCCTAGGGAACTAGCAACTTGATCGATTGAAATTGTACTCTCAGAGGGGAAATAACAAAGCTCACTTTTGGCCCTAGAGAACTAGTCACTTTTCGGATTGAAATAGAAGTCTCCGAGTGAAAATGAACTTGCTGACTTTTGGCCCTAGGTAAAACGTAAAAAGTGCGATTCAAATCCAAGTCTCGGAAGGGAAGAGCTAACTTTTTGCCCTATATAAAACTTGATCGATTCAAATCGAAGTCAAGTAAGGGAGATAAAGTTCGGTGTAGTCTCGGGTGCTGCTGTCGGGATTGGTTTAACGGGAATGCCAATGCCAGGGCAAATGCATAGCTAAGATCCGTAGGTGGAAGGCAAAAGCGAATAAATCAAATAGTTAGGGGTAGTTCGGAGTTCATGCGCGGATGTGGGATTTATTGACCTGGTTCCTGCTTACTCGTATTCCTGGTTACTGGTTAACGGGACAGGGCTAAAGCTAAAGACAGAGACAGAGTCAATGCCAGGTTTAAAAGGAGCCTTCGGTTGCTATTAAATCAAATATATAACCAAATAGAAGATATTCTTTTTAGCTGATAGGTTGGCTGCAGATGCTCTTAGCCGCCGACGTAAGTCCGATTTCTAGCGATCGTACTTACTAGGCTACACTTGGGAGCAACGGAAGGATTATCAAGAAACCAAGACCGTAGGATAGATATTCTCCCCTCTCCTCTCGCATCTAAAGAAACAAAGGATTTAAAAGAAGATAAACCCTAGGGATAGAAGCAATACAAGTGTAGCTCCTAGCGCCGATGCAGCTCCCGGCGGTGAGAAGCCTAAGCCTAGCCAGTTGGAATACTCGCCTAGCTTCTTATAAAGAATTGTTTGGGTATTAGGGAAGGATATCTAAGAATAGATCCCTACGGTTTCTTTACTTTAGATTGTATCCAAGGATTTCTTAATCATAGATGTAACTCTAACCACCCATTGGCGAGCGGTGGACTCTCGGGTGAGAGGCCATCACGACAGAGAGTAGAGAAGAGACTTAGAAACCCTTGTTATTTATCTATTCGGAAATACTCTATTAACTCGCTCCTACGGGTGTTCTCTTAACTCTTGTTCTTGTTCCTTTATCTAATCTATTCTGTCCTTCTTATAAGCTAATCTTTTCTCATCTAATAAATAAATCAATAGCTGCTTTTAATCCATTAATTAATCGAATTAAATCCTTCTATAAATCAATTAATCAAATCGGGTATTTAGGAATGTAAACGGAATAGGTATTAGTTTGGTAATGGTTGGAGCAGCAAACTCGGATTCGGCAAGAATCTCATTTTTTGGTAGTACGAAGGGGGAATTGGCCCAAAAATTGGATGGGGGTCAAGACGCTATCGGGCCTAGGCGGCTGACCTTGTTTCAACTGCAGCTCCCACCTGAGCGAAGCCAATGCAGCTGTGAGGCAAGTCAGGAGTTAGGTTCACCAATTCGAGTTTCTTGCTAGCTAGTTTGAGGGTAACAACTCATACAATTTCTAAAGTAACTCACAAACGCTAGAATGCCCCTTTCGCTAACGGACACGCAGGTATAAAAGGTCCTTGGTGCTCCCTCGCCCGTTCTTAATAGGTCTCTCGAGATGGGAAATGGCTTGGTAATTCCTTTCCTGCGGTCTGGCCGGGCCCACGGAGATCTTTCTCTCCATTTTTGTCTATTTTTTGTGCCTTTTTTTCTTACCATTTCATTTTATCTTTTGGGTTGAATTGTCTCCCTTCCTCTTTCAATCGAAAGACTCGTACTTCTAAGAAATATGATTATCCGCCGTTAGTCAGTAATGTGGGTTGGCTTGTTTCCTATTTGATCCCTTTGAATTCCATATTCGAACTTGCGATCGGTATCCCCCCACACAGACTCTTAATAGGAGATTGGAGAACTCTAACCCATCGTTCCTGGCTTCAGGCCTTCCCTTGTGGCTAGTGGAGTTTAGTGATCTGCCAAAAGAGAGAGAGGGGCGGCTATCTAGCGGGAGTCGTTTCGGTTGTATGCCACGAGGTCTCTATGGACAAGGGGACAAGTGAATCATCGCTTTTGGGCGTAGGCAGCCCTCCTCATCTGATATTGATTTTGTTGTAGACGATGAACCGATTGGAAAGCTTAGGTAATCGCTGCCCACTCTGCTGCTCTTGCCTCTTGGATTTCTACCAGTGGGTTCGAAGAGACTGAGCCAAGTAAAGAGAAATTGTCCGGGCCAAGAAAGCGTATTGTGTCTATGTAGCGATTGGACAGAAACGCTCAACTGTGGCACAATTAGTTCAAATTCTTTCAGTCTGGAGAATCCATTGGAAGCGCCTGTGAGGCTCAAGCATGGGAGTAGAAAGAGATACTATCCGATAGCTCATAACAGTTGGTACGATCGCTCGGAGGGCTAAGAACCCGTTGAAGGGCCAGAACGTTAGTTATGGTGCCTTTCCCTCTTCATCAACCAACTCAGGAAGCTGAAAAGGAATAATAATAATAATCATTTTGAATTTAATATTCAAACTTCCATTTAATATTTCTTGACTCTAAAATACGTCATCATTTTTCTCAAAATACGTACTTATACTCATATACAATCTCAACTTAATACTCAACATTAAATAATTATTATTTAATCTTTTCTTTTTTTAAAAACAATTTTCGTTTTTATTTAATAAAAACTCGGTTTTTCATTTTAAAACTTCGCTGCTCGATAACTTCTAGGTTTTAACTTCTTTTTAAGTGATTCAAAAAGCAAACTTGCTTATTTCTACTCAAGCATCATCATCAAATCACTTAACAGATCATATATCATCAAGAACTCAATCATTCAAATATTTAAAACTTACTAACATCGTTTTTTCTCACATAACTTATATATACTTGTTTGTTTTTCAAATCATAATCCTTCTTAACTCAATTAATACTTCATAGCATCAACCAAACATCAAAACATACATATGAGCATAAACTTCAACTTAGAACTCACATCATTCAAACTTTTAGTTTTTAATGGAAATATTCCATTAAATTGAATATTCTATTATTGTTATTATTATTTCTCCAATAATACCTCTTATTTAATTTCTCGTTTGAAATAAACGAACTCAAATACGAGTAACTTATCTCTTAACTCATATACTTGACTTCTAACACATTTCCTCATTGAAAATTTCATTTTCTTTCATTTTAATCCTCTTTTTATTTCTGAAATAAATACTAATATTAATATTAATATTCTATTTCTTTTTAACATTAACATCAAACTCATATATTATCTCCACTTATCATTAAAATCCTAACATCATCATCAACAAAGAAATGCCTTTCTTTGTTTAATAAAACTCATAACTTTTTCTCATTATTATTTCTTCTTCATTTTTTTTATTTAATATATATATATATATATATATATATATATATATATATATATAGATCTTGATTTCTATCAATAAAATTCATGAAATTTTATTTTCTTCTCAATTCACTCAAAACATGCTCAATATATCAATTACTTCTTCATTTCATTTTTATTTAATGAAATTCATCATTTTATATATATAAATATATTTTTCGATTTTAATAATAAAAATAATTAATTTCTAATTATTTTATATCATCTTGAAATCTTCATATTTTCCTTATGAACATGAAGAACACATCTTCATAACTTCATATTAGACTCAAGAACATCAAAACCATATTTTCTTATTTTCTCAATTTTTATGCATGTAAACTCACTCAATAATTCATCTATAACATCTTAACATCATCATCATCATCATCATCATCATCATCAATCTCATCATACTTCATCAAAATTATCAAAATCTCATTTTATTCATAATAACATATATTTCGACTTTTTTTTTCATAAAAATTCACAAAATTCATATATTGTCTTAAAATCACATCTTAAACATATTTTCATATATCATCATGCTCATATTAATCATAAACATCATAAAATCCATAATTCAACATTTAATCATATTTTCTCCATTTTTTAATCGAATAAAATCGATAAAAATGAAAATAATTCAATAAAAATTCTCATCATCACATATATGCATATAAATCACATAAATAATCACCAAAAGCATATATGATCATTATATCATCAAATAATCAACAAAACTCATCAAGAAAATTTTTTATCCTATTTTTCTTTTTAATTGATTTTTAGGGCTTTTTGGCTAACTTATTACCTTTATCATTTTATTCCCTAAATCATGCTTTAAACTTCATTTTGATCATCATCTCAACATCATAAACCTAAGGTTTGCCTAAGCATAAAGTAAATCATGCATGCTTTCCTTATTTTCATCACTTACATATACATATATACAACTTAAATGAATAAAATCATACTTAGAAATAATAAAACTTAAACTCTGTCACAGCCCCAAATCCCGAGGGACGGCAAAAGCCGGGGTGCGACTGAGGTTGGATTAAAGAAGCGGGGAAGAAGGGGGCTAACTGACTAAACATACATAAAAGACATCAAACATTCAATGAACAAGACTTGAATATTATAAAGAAAGAGTTAATCGCTAAGGATTACTCGACAAAAGTACACGGAAGTAACTAAGTTCATGTTTACAGACTTATGCTACAGTGTTTTGTTCAATATACATATCCTCAAAAGACTTAGAGTTTTGCAGCGGAAGTAAGTCATAATCTAAAACATCCTATCTTCTTAACTCAACTTCAACCACTGCCGCTCACGTTGCTTCAACCTGCACATTTAGAAAACAATGCAGGGCTAAGTACAAAAGTACTTAGTGGCCACGATGCCGAAAACATAATCATAGGTATAGATAATATGGCATTTCATAATTGTAGTACATCGGGGTTTTATTGAAAAGAGGCCCGTGTCTACTAAACATTTTCTGACTCTTTTTCTCAATTTAGCTTGCAAGCATTTTTCTGGTATGTTACGTTCAATCTTGACCAATTCTCATTCACCGTGGCTGGTACCCCTCAATAGGATATCACATACACCACAGGTTACAAAATGCACTAACTCTAGAAAGCACTTAGCAGCTAACTCAGAGCCGATCGTTAGTTAACCTAGTTAGATTAACTCTAAATCTGGAAAACACAAATGTTAACTCAGATAGGTACAAGAGAACTTACATAAAACATAAAACAGTTCATGCCATAATTATCACTTTGAAAACACAGATATCAAAGCGATAAAGAAAGGTTTTCCGAGCATTGCTCGTTTTATTTTATATATAAAAGCCCACCTTGTGATACAGAACTAATAAGCACTAGCTTCCGATCTTCTGATCTTCCGTCCTTTCTTTACTGCTGGCTTCCTCCTTCATCGTAAAATAATAACACTTAAAATCGGATCGTAAAAGATAATCGATCAATTAAACTCGAAAAAGGTTTTAGTCGATTCATTTCTTTAGGCAATTGCACGCTTACTAGATTCATTTTACTTAAACGGGAACGAGACTCGAACAAATCTCATTTAGAACTCGAAAGGTCTCATACTCGACTCTTAGGTTAGTAAAGAGGGTAGTCGATAGCTTAATACGACTTAAAAGATCAAAAGAACTAAGTTGGAAAAGAATCAACTTAGGAAAATTACGTTTTAGCTCTTTAGACGATTTAGACAATTTCTCGCTTAACTATAATTCTTTACTTTAACGGATACGAGATGAGATCTCGTCTTGTTTTACCACTCAAGGCTCCTTTCTTGACACTGGGGTCAGTAGGAAGATAGTCGGCAAGTTATTACGGCTTAAACAATCGAAAGAAACTAAGTTGCGAATGAAACAACATAGAAGAATAAATTCTGAAAATTCACTGCGCAAGGCAGTAACTCTGGGGACTGCCCAGAACAGGGGATCTGGAAACAGGGGATGAGCCCTGTACCGTTGGAAATTTTGGGATGTGTAGTTTACGCTCCAATTTACGGATCGCAAATCCGATAAACGAGCTAAAAGTTATTACTGTTTCCGGCAAGGGTCGCAAAACTGCCGCGCTAACCCTAGTTGCTCGATAGAATCGACGTATAACTTCTTAGGTTCGTTCTAAGTTCTCGTATTCGATTTCTTATGAAACTTGACCCTTAAGGCAGTCATAACGTACTCCCATACGTGATGAATTCCTTCTCAAAACTCGTCCAATAGCACGACGTTCTAAACGTCGGCTTCCAACTATCAAGTACTAAACCAACAAGTTATCAATTTCTCGTTCTAGTTCTCGACTATCACTATAACTCATATTATAATAGCTCCAAAGCTCATGACGTCAACTACAAAGTTATACCTTAGTCCATCATAAACAATAATATCAAGTTAGAAATCTTATTCGACTTCTCGGTTATTAATTACGACTAATTGTTCATCTCTTACAAAATTTTAAAAGTTATCGGATTTCGCTCAAATTTTACGTCATCAAACATCATCTAACGAGATTCATTTTCATGCACAACATCACTTCATATCATCACTATATCTCAACTTAATTCGAGATCTTCGTCTCTTACCAATTCAATAATTATTTTAGAAAATTCTAATTAAATTCATAACATCATTTAATGTCATTAGAAACCATATTCTATCATCATTTCATCAATTAAACCAAGCTATATCAAACCCCTAATTTTCTAATAATTTTTGGTACTTACACAAAGATTAAGAGAGTGATTTTCTTCATTAATCAACATCATTTAACTCTTAATCATACTATTATAACATCAATTAATCAATTGAAGTCCAATTACACATTAAAATGCAAAACCCCCAATTCCAAACCCTAAACCCTAGAACTCGGTTTCAACAAATCAAAGGGCTTTCGATTTCTCTTGGTTCTAATCACTAATTAAACACTTTCTAAGCATGATTATAACATCAATTGAGGAATTCCAAAAATCCTACCATAAACCCTAAAATTTCGGTAATATCATAGAGTTAGGGTTCTTGATTTTCAATCAATTTTAATCCCTAATTATCACATCTAACACATCTAATTTCACTAATTTAAGATCAAAACATCTAGTTCATCTTTCCTAAATCTCGATCCAAGAAGAAAATAAAAAGAAATGGATGATGGATGGATAGAAACATAGAGGAGAGGATTACCTTGAAGTTTAAAGAAGGAAGAAATGAAGTTCGATGGATGGAATGAAGACTTGTGTGATTTCTTCCTTGATGAGAGCTTGAGGATCCAACAATGGAGAAAAAGAAATGAAGATGGGAGAGAGGGAGAGGGCTGTCGTGTGTTTTGGGGAGGGAGGAGATGAGAGATTTAAATTGTTATAAGGTATGTTATAAGGTATAATAACATAATAGGTTAAATAGGTGTAAAGTTTATACTATATAAAAATTAAATATCTAGCTAATGTGAGAGAGGGAAGTCGGCTATAAGAGAGAAAAGAAGGAAAATACGAGCTTTTCCGACGCGATACGACGTTACGGAAATCGAACGACAAAAAACGTAGCTCGGCACAAAATCGTCATGATCCGATTCGACCAAAAATTCTAACGTATTAAACTTAATCGGAAAATAAAATTTATAAAATTAATTCCGACAAAAACTCGGGACGACACAGTCCGAGTTTTGTCCGGAAAATCATAAAAACAAACTTTTTCGGGCGAGTTCGTATCGCGATTTCGTGAATGTAAAAATCAGACGATTTTCCGCTCTGAGTTCACGAACTAAAAACTTTTCGTACGCGATAACCCTAAATACAGTAGTCGTCTAGCTGACTTCCGTGATTTATTTTCGGAAACGGATTCGACCGTTAGTCTTAGAATTCAAAATCGTAAACTTAGGCGTGCAAAGCCATTTTTATTATTAACTTTAAAATTTTGAGATCGTAAGGAATTTCCGGGGCATTACAAACTCTTCTTGGCTTGGAGTTTTGGATAGCTTGGAGGATGGAAAGATGATGGATTTTCACTCCTCTCCTTGCATGAAAAGATATACAAGGCATCAAGATCATAGCATGGAAAAATAAGGATCAAACCCCTATTTTGTTATCCAATAAATCGATGGATATAGAGAGTTATTAAGCTTGTTTCAAGCTTGAAAAAAAAATGATAGAGATAGTAGCTTACTTCTTTAGATGATCTTGAAGATGAAGGTGATGATTTACATCAAGAAATTCTCAAGCAAACTTGCATGGATTCATCAAAGAGTGTTGTATGTACATATGTGTGTAAGATTCGATAATGATGGTGATGGAGATGTGAAACTGCTGCTGCTCGACGGTGAAGGGTATGAGCTGCTGCAGCTGCTGCTCCTCTTTTTCTCACAGCAGAGATGATAAAGAGGATGAAGAAGGAGGGTTGCTCCTTGTGTATGCTACGGTAAAGATGATGAAGAAGAGAGGAAAGGACTGTTTTTGCTGCTCTCGGCAGAGATGCAGTCGAAAGAGAGAGATGAGTTGCTTTATTCGGTATTGAGAGAGACAAAAGGATAGAGATGAAGTGTGATGAGTGTGAGATTATGGAATAAGGAGATGCACCTTGTTGGAGAGAAAGATATGGAAAGATTAGAGACAGAGAGAGGAGATCGAGAGAGAGATTGGAGTGAGAGAGGGAATAAGATGTGTTGTCACCTTGAGAGGGAGAGTAGCCTCCACTCTCTCAAGTGAGAGTGTAATTAGGATTTAGGCCACTATTATAGATAAACATGCAGCTTATTGCTGCTAATTATACCCGGTTAATTAATTTTTCGGTAGAAAATATCCCCGTTATTTTATTTTATTTTATTCCCTCAAATGATTAATAACCCTTCTCGACTCTTTCCCGACGTCGAAATTATCTCTAATTCATCTCATATCTTCCAAAATAAATTAAGGAATCCAATTATCTAATTTTTATGCCAAGATTCCTTCTAACGAATAATTTCATTAAAACTGCTCGACTAAACGTGTCGTTAAGCAATTATTTTTAAAACTTCTTCAAATGATCTCGAAAAATTCTCCGACTTATCTCAATAGTCTTAAATCAAATTCTAGTTTCAAATGAAACTAATTAGACTAAATTCGGAGTCGGACGATGAATATTGATTTCTCAGTTTATGTTACTATTCATCTAAAAAAATTCTCAAAAAATTCCGAAATTCATACTCAAACTCAATCTCATATAAATAAGCTCAAACAATATATCACATACTCGATTCGAATAATCGAAACGAGCAAAAAAAATCACATTAGGGCATATAAGGGCATTTTAGTCATTTCACACAAAAATTTATTTTCGCAAAAATTTTTAGTACTCAAAACACATCATATAGGCATATTATCTTATTTAATATGCATCCTATGTGGCTCGGCACCAAACAAGCTGCCCAATCTCGCCACTCTTGGGAGAGGGCACGAATTAGATGTACTATCCCGTCAAAAGCACTCACGTCAAGGTACTTGATGGTCTCCCACACCTTGTGGTATCTCGCTAAGAACTCGGCGACGGTCTCGCGATACGTCTTCCTCATATGCAGATACTCCTACAAATAAACAACACGTTTGAAATTCCATTCTCCACATACTCGTTCTTTCTTCACAAAGATGTTTAATTGCCTAGGGTACTTGGCAATTCCATTTCACGAAAACGTTTGCATAAACAATTCATTCCTTTCGATTTCCAACACCAAAACACAACATTAGGGAGAGCACTCTAAAGCAATCTAGTTATTCAAACTACTTACAAGCTCTTTACTTTAGACAAGCGCAAATAGCAAAACTGAATAACTTAGAATTAAATTGAAAACTCGAAAAGCTTTTGAAAATATTCGTACCTGATTGTCGGATGAGATGGGGATGCTCAGCGTGTTACTGACTCAAACAAGTCTACGAAATTAAATCTAGACTCGACTCTCAAAGAAGTTTAAGTTTAAGAGCAGACGAGCTGCTCTGATATCACTATGTCACAGCCCGAATATGGTAGTAGCTGAAGCTCCTGTTTTTGGTAGCGGCTTTGAGCGTTTTCTTTTTATTTTTTAGTGAATTTGGAAGCAACTGAAGCTGCTGTTTTTTTGTTTTTGTTTTCAGTGCATTTGAAGGAGTATTTGGAGAAATTTTGGTGGGATTTTGGGTGGTTTTCTTTAGGATAATCGGCTGAATAAATTCAACCTGGTGTGGGGTGGCAGGAAAAAAAAAAGGATTGAAGAATGCTGGCAGGCTCGTCGGGGGAGGTTGTGCCATCTATAACCGCGGAGCGGTCACCTCCATTTGTGGGTGGGGGGTGCTGGTGGGTGGACGCCAAATCAACATCGGGTCGAAGAATTAACGTCATGTGACCAACATGTGCGATTAAGTCTGATTGGGCTCATTTTGTCCTGTGAACGCTAAATTTATAAATTTTTATCCTTTAATTGCAAACCCGCAAAATTTTATCCTTAAATTACATATCGGTCATAGTTATTGTCTGAAAATAACTTTTGACTCCAATCGATGTATACACCTAAAGTAGTGTGATATGATGATCTCATATGGTATGGTGTTTGTTAATGGGATTTTCTAGATTTTAACCTAAAATCTAACTTCAAAATAGGTCTCTGTAAGATTCATTCTGAAGTCCGTATAAATGTTAATGGACTTGACAGTGGCTAGAGGTCCAAACCAAAACCAAAATAAGAGTATTATTGTAGAATGTATTTGTTGCGCACAGAAGTGTGAAATATTATTTTGTATGTGGTTGATATGGGGATATTCCGAATGGGCCAAAGATTAATATAGGGGGCATTGTAACGTATTGAGGCCCAGCTAATCTAGTGAAATCGCACTTAGGGAGAGGCCCAAAAAATAAGAAAAAGCATAAGGCCGAGAGCAGTGTAGGCGCAAGCCCATGAAATAAGGAAATAATCCTTCTCTCCGAGGAGGGAAAAAGACAATAACCTCATAATATCCCTCATATAAATAGGAGCCCACACCAGTGGTAGAAGTAACTTTTACACATATTTTCTCGTCTTCTTTCAGCTAAAATATTTTTCTTTCTTTTCCTTACAAGTTTTCTTACTCGAGCGTCGGAGGAACCTCACCGGATTTCACCTCCGGTGTAAGACTTCGTTTTGCAAGAGCTTTCACAAAGGGGATTTCTCGACTCATTTGGAAGAGGTAGTTGATGACGAAGTCTTTTTTCCTCTTTGTGTTCTAAATTCTCTTCATTGCTAGGGGGCCTTAACCCGGTCCTAGCAGAAATAGCTTTGCTTGTATATTTTATAAGATAGACTACAAGATGGATAATAATTGAAAGGTATGAAGCACCCATTGAAAATAATGATTCAATAATCCTACATATAAGAGTTAGGCAACAATCGATAGATCGAGTCAAAAAATATTAAATTTAAAACCACAAATATTAAAAAACGTAAAAAAAAAATTAAATAAATAAAGAATATTATTGTTCTTCATCATTCAGACAAATTTTAATGCCCAAGTGGACACCATTGCTACCACGGCCCTTGCTCATCGATGCGCCACAATTATTATGAATCACCACTGCAAGCTATTTGTTGAAACTCGATAGTCGTCGTTGATGGAAACGTCTAATGAAAGCCGAACCGACTTGCCCATGGATTCTTTTCAGGTATCTAACTCGACATACAAGAATCGCTAGATAAAACATACAAGGATTAAAGATACCGTTCTCTTGGATTTGGAGGTCGATGAATGATTCCACTAGACGATCTTCTAGAATGTGTCTCGTCTCGATCTCGGATGCCACGTGGTTGACAATCCTCCAAGATCCTCAAGCACTCCAAACCCTCACTACTTTCTCACTCTAACCCTTTGGTGGTGTGTGCTACAAATGAGGACACTTAGGGTTTGCAAGAGAGAGCTTGTAGATATATAAGACAATCTATGGGCCAAGCCCATTATGACTTAATATGTGGGTTGGGCTTGAGTGTAAGAGAACATTTGGGCCACTCTAGGGATCTACTAGAGAACTAGAGTTGGGCCTTCCTATATACTTGTATACTATTATTCAAGTCCAGAATAATTACAAGTATATAATCACTAATTCATTCCACTAAAGAACTAGTGATGCACTGCCGCTCTAGTCCGCTGATGAATTAGGGTTTCTAGTTTTGACTCCGACAATCCCCATGTTTAAGATGTCAAACATTCATTAATTAATTAAAGCTTCTGACAGCTTAAATTAATTAATATCTTTAATTCCTTAAGTAGTACCACTCAACCTTATTATCGTACCTGATACAAAATCCACCTGCAGGGTTTAGTATGATAAACTTAATGAGCTCCTTAAGGGAATGTTATCAACCTGGGGTCACCAGGACATAGTTTCCTAATACAGTTAATTAAGTATCAAAACAAATATTGTTGTCACCCAAGATACAAGGCATATTGAGTTAACTCATAACTCTCACCCACAGTAAGTCAAAGTGACACACAAATATTTGATCACACTTAATAACTTATTAGGATTTAGATCTATCGAGTCACTAAGACCTTGATTCTTCTCAAAGGGTCAGAATAGAAGAATGCGTCTCACTGCGATCCATTCAATACATAAACATATGTATTAGCATAAACAAGTAGTCAAGACAAACTACTTTCTGTTATATGCTACAGTCTAAACCGATAACTTGTCCAGAGTTATCTCGACTGTGAATAACTATTAATATCTCATGAGAAACTGATCAAATGATCTTCTGTGATCTACAACACACCATTTGATCTATAACATGAGATAAAGGGACAAAAGATATTATGCGACAAACAATCAAATCAAATATGAAAGAAAATAGCGGAAATAGAAACCGTGTATACAAGCACAAAACATTTGCTTTACAGTATACACCAACAATTCTCCCATTTATACTAAAGCAAACTTTTAGTATACTCGTGGCTACTTCAATTATTACAACATATCTCCCACTTCTACTCAAAGTTCTGCTGGCAGACATCGTAAACCTAGCCCTTCAACATGCTTGTCGAAGATCTTAGCCGGAAGGCTTTTCGTGAAGGGATCGGCCAGGTTATTCAACGATGCTATTTTGGCCACAGCTGCGTCCCCTCTCTTAACGATATCTCGTATAAGATGGTACTTTCTCTGTATGTGTTTACTTGCCTTATGGGCCCGTGGTTCCTTCGAGTTTGCCACTGCACCAGAGTTGTCACAATAAATTGTGATACACTTAGGCATACTCGGAATCACATTCAGGTCCATCAAGAAGTTCTTGAGCCAAACTGCCTCCTTAGTAGCTTCCGAAGAAGCCACATATTCGGCCTCCATGGTGGAGTCAGCAAAGCATTTCTGCTTTGTACTCCTCCATGAAATTGCTCCACCTCCCAACGTATACACATAACCTGAGGTAGACCTGCTTTTATCCCGGTCTGGTTGGAAATATGAGTCTGTATACCCAAGAGGGAGTAAACTGTCTGCCTGGTATACAAGCGCATAATTCCTAGTCCTTTTCAAGTACTTAAGAATGTGCTTTACTGCAATCCAGTGTCCCTGCCCTGGGTTAGACTGATATCTTGCCACCATGCCAACTGCATAGCATATATCAGGTCTAGTACACAGCATAGCATACATAAGACTTCCGACTGCAGAAGCATAAGGAACTGTCTTCATGTCATCTATCTCCTTTTGTGTCTTAGGACACATTTCCTTAGATAGAGGAATGTCATGTCTGAAAGGAAGAAAACCTTTCTTGGTATTTTGCATGCTGAAACGGGCTAAGATTGTGTCAATGTAGGACGCCTGAGATAAGCTCAACATTCTTCTCTTCCGATCTCGATTTACTTTGATCCCGAGGATGTAAGCAACTTCTCCTAAGTCCTTCATTTGAAACTGCTCGGACAACCATACCTTTACGTCTGATAACACCTTCTTATTGTTGCCAATGAGAAGAATGTCATTTACGTATAGTACTAAGAATACCACCACGTTTCCATCACCACTAAGCTTGTACACACAACTTTCATCAAGACATTGCTCAAAACCAAAAGATTGACAACTTCGTCAAAACGTTGGTTCCACGACCTAGAAGCTTGCTTTAATCCATAAATGGACTTCTTAAGCTTCCACACGAGATGCTCTTGGCCTTTCTTAACATAGCCTTCAGGTTGCTCCATATAGATGTCCTCATCCAGATATCCATAAAGGAAAGCTGTCTTGACATCCATTTGCCAAACCTTAAAGTCCATGTAGGCTGCTATGGACAGGAGAATCCGGATCGACTTAAGCATTGCTACAGGCAAGAAGGTTTCATCATAATCGATTCTCTCTTTCTGAGTGAATCCCTTCGCCACCAAGCATGCTTTGAAGGCCACAACCTTCCCGTCAGATCCTCTCCTATGGCTGTAGACCCACCTGCAACCGATGGCTTTCTTGCCTTCAGGAAGCTCCCGTAGGTTTTTCACATCAATATTTTCCATTGATTCAATTTCAGAATCCATAGACTTATGCCAAAAATCTACATTCGTGTCTTGAACTGCTTTCTTGTAGTTACAGGGAATGATTCCAACATCCTCGTTTTCTGGGAGTGTATTAGAAGACTCTCCCACGAGGGTGTAACGCTTGGGCAACACAATTGCCCTCCCACTACGACGAGGCAATTCAGGTGTATCAGTGATGACACGTTGTGCAATGTCTGATGGTATATCATCTTGTACACTCGATATAGGAATCCGAATGTCTCCTTTCATTTCCTGAAGAACAATATCACTCCTAGTTTTGTGATTATTCACATAGTCCTCTTCCAAGAATCTTGCAGTGGTGCTAACAACGACTTTCTGATCCTTAGGACTAAAGAAATAACCACCCTTCGTTCCTCTAGGATATCCTACAAACAACATCACCTTAGTCCTAGACTCCAACTTATCAGCTTTCTTGTTCAGCACATGTGCTGGACTTCCCCAAATCCGAATGTGGTTCAAGCTGGGCTTGCGCCCTGTCCACAACTCAAACGGAGTCTTTGGGACTGATTTGGATGGTACTAGGTTGAGGATATACGCCGTTGTTTCCAAGGAATATCCCCAAAACGATACAGGAAGTGTGGCAAAGCTCATCATTGATCTAACTATTTCTAGTAGAGTTCTGTTTCTTCTTTCTACTACACCATTCTGTTAGGGAGAAGCAGGTGTAGTCAGCTGGGAAGTAATCCCATTATCTGATAAGTATTTCCTAAACTCATCGCTCAAGTATTCTCCACCACGATCAGATCGCAGAGTTTTGATACTTTTACCTTGACGCTTTTCCACTTCTGCCTTAAATTGTTTGAACTTGTCAAAACATTCAGACTTGTGGCGCATCAGGTAAATGTAGCCATATCTTGAGTAATCGTCAATAAAACTGACGAAGTACTCATAGCCACCTCGAGCTTGAGTAGACATAGGCCCACACAAATCAGATTGAATCAATTCCAACACATCATTGGCTCTATTCCCCTTGGCCTTAAAAGGCCTAGTTGTCATCTTTCCCTCTAAGCAGGATTCGCAGACTGGGATTAGTTCGACTTGGATCCTTCTAAGATTGATATGACCTAAGCTTAGATGCCATAGATATGTTTGATTCATGTCAGAAGAAACTTTTCTCTTTCTGAGGTTAGAAGACGATGAAACAAGGGTTCAGTAGGAGTATCATGTGCACAAGTTATAGTGTAAAGACAATTATTTGACATGCCAGAATAGATAAGAGAGTTATTTCTTATAATAGTCACAGAGCTATCAAAAATAACAGAGTATCCATTCTTAGACAATTTCGTAACTGAAATCAAGTTTCTACGAAATTCAGGCACATACAAAACATCTTTAAGCACTAAAACAAAATCAGAATTCGGGAACTTGAGCTGCACATCTCCCACTGCAACAGCTGCTACACTTGCAACATTGCCCATGGAAATGGTAGTCTCGCCCTCACTCAGCTCCCTTATCCGCAGGAATCCCTGCAAGGTGTAACTAACATGATCAGTTGCTCCCGTATCTACCACCCATAAATGGGCGGAACAGGTTGCTAGACATTTTTCAGTTACAAGAGCGAGATGCGTACCCTTGTTGTCCTTCTTCAGAAGGGGACAATCGGTCTTCCAATGTCCTGTTTGATTGCATTTGTAACATTTCCCCTTAGGTTTTTTAATGCCACCAGAGGGACCTACTCCACCTACCCTCTTGCTCCCACTAGCCTTCTTACGTTTAGGCTTCCCCTTCTTTCTGCTTTTGAAGCTAGAAGAATAGCCTTTAGTAGAGATCAAGGCTTGTGGTGTCTTCCCCATTACACCTTCCGCCGCCACTAAGTCATTAAGGAGTTCACTTTGGGTGTACTCCCTTTTGCTCATGACATGGTTGAGGTGGAAGTTCTCAAAAGACTTGGGAAGAGTGTGCAAGATCATGTCGATCTTGGTGTCAGTATCAAACAGTCCACCGAGCGCCTCTATCTCATTCTGATACCGGAACATCATGAGATAGTGCTCGCGGACAGATGTGCCCTCAGCCATTCGAGTCGTCATAAGTTTCCTTATGGCCTCAAATTATGGCTGATCGGTCCTTTTCCCCAAAGAGCTCCTTGAGGTTCAACATGATCCCTGCTGATGTTACCATATTCTGGTGTTGCAGCTGTAGTGACGTTGACATAGACGCCAGGATATAGCACTTGGCCATATCATTCGCCTTATACCACTTTCTATGAACATCCCTTTCCTCTTCAGTGGACTCAAGAGTCAGAGTGGCAGGAGCAGGGGTTATGTGTACAAACATGTACTCTTCAGCAATCAAAACAAGGTCCAAGTTTCGTTTCTAGTCCAAATAATTGGCACCGGTAAGCTTATTCGAAGTAAGAATAGTCATAAGAGGATTGAAAGCCATATCTGAAATGATAAACATGTAAACACATATAAGCATGTTGTCACATAAGGTTTTGATACAATTAATATTGAAACCTTTAGAAACAATATTAACGTACCCTTCAACAGCCCAATAGATACCCAATGTAAGCCACGATAGTGTGGACGTTTACATCTATAACTATTGACCAGACACCCAGTCTTTAATTCCATTATCTCGTCAACTTAACCTTATGACGAATGAAATTAATAGTTGAACTTTTAACTGGCCGCACAAATTAAAACAGGGACCCCGTTGGGGGGTTATATTAAAACTTGTACCTAAGCAATGACTACAATTTAACCCCAAGGTCACTTATTCCACGTTTGACATACTTACTAGAACCATGTCGTACGTAAAACAATGACCTACAGTTATCTCGTTAAAATTTATCCCGTGAAAACCATGAACAATATTACACGCAAGCCACGATAATGTGGACGTTTGTGCATGCCATTGTTCACTTTCACATAAAATTTAACGCTTAATTAAGAAATCTCATCTGACAAACTTATGTGCAATGAACACATGTAAGCCACGTTCGTGTGGACATTTACACGGATAAATCACACACTTTGTCTAAAGATCAATTGTGGAGGCCTCAACGAATTTTAACATATAAAATTCAATTAATCTTGCTTAGATATTTTGACTAAAGGTTTTACTTTGATCATGCAAATCACATAAATCACATAGCATGTTTATCAAGAATTTAAAACATAAATAAATCATGCTTCTCAAAATTCTAAACATACTAACATGTAATTCTAGCATGCTCAAAAGTGATAAATCATGTAGACAATCAAATCATGCTATCACATAATTATATCGCAACAACATCCATAAAAACGATAAATAACATAAATAAATATGTTGTCTATCATAGCTCATATGGATCGCCGCCTCGTACCTGTTTTAATTACATATTTAAATAAATAAAATAATTAAAACAAATGGGCTAGCTATTAAAATTTTCTGGTCTTCAAAATCTTGAATCTGGCCCAAAACGTAGCCGAAATCAAACTGAACAGCAACTGGGCTTCAGGAATTGGGCTAGTCAACCTTCTGAAAAAGTCAACAGCTCTTAAACAAAGTTGGGCCAAACCAACTAGGCCTCAAAACCGGCCCAACAGCTCAAGCCCAAACTTAACAGTGGGCTGGACCACGGGCTTGGGCCCAGCAGCACGCGGCCCGTGGGCTACAAACCCTTGGGTTCGGCCCGCGCCGCACTCGCCGAACTTCCCGTCGCCGGTGCCGTCATCGTCGGAAATTCGCCGGGTTTTTCCAAGACAGCTGCTGCCGGATCCCGTCGTCCAAGGGTCGCTGGAGAAGCTCGTCGCGTGCTCAGACGGCAACGCGGCCTCACGCAACCTTCTCCTTCACGAATCGCCGGAGCGGAGGGGAGAAAACGCAACGGCCTTAGCCCCTTCATTCCTCCACCGAAAACACACCGGAATCGCGAGGAAGAAGGAGCACCGCCGCCGCCTTGAATCCCGTCGCTACCCCCGATTTCTGTAGATCCGGCGCCAACGACGCCGGAGAGACGAGGAAGAAGGAGGAGCTGTCGCTACTGCTTGAACAACCAGCAACCTCAGCGGATCTGGGCCGTCCTTCGCCCGCTGCCACGGCTGCAAGGAAGAAGAAGAAGCAGTCGATGTAGCCATCGAAGACAGCCACAACCCGCCGCCCTCACCTCTGCCCAGCGCTGCCTCTGAAATCAGCTGTACCGTGCGCCGCCGCTCACTGTACTCCGCCGCCAGCTCCGCTGCGACCGAGGAGTTCACCACTACCATAAGTCCCGAGGTTTAAACCTCGGGGAGTCGGATTCCGGCGGTGAATATCCAACGACAGTGAAACCAAGCAGCTGCAGCGCCGACGCCTAGCACCTCAGCCGCCTTCCACAATCTCCCCCACTGTCCATCGTCTACCGCCGCCCATCTCGTTCCTCAGATATCCATTTTCTTCATTTCTTCACTTCCAGCAGACAGAATACAATGGAAAATTCCTATACTAATCGCCCATAACTTGTAGCGATTTAATATTACAAACCGAGAGGAAAAATAAATGGGACAACCAAATCCAGCTGCAATATATCAAAATAAAGCAAGCAAAACAGCGATTCTACTCGAATAAATCTGATAGAGCCGAAAAATCCGAGTCGGGCTCTAATACCAATTGATGGGAACGGCTAATGAAAGCCGAACCGACTTGCCCACGGATTCTTTTCGGATATCTAATTCGACATACAAGAATCGCTAGATAAAAAACATACAAGGATTAGAGATACCGTTCTCTTGGATTTGGAGGTCAATGAATGATTCCACTAGACGATCTTCTAGAATGTGTCCCGTCTCGATCTCGGATGCCACGTGGTTGACAATCCTCCAAGATCCTCAAGCACTCCAAACCCTCACTACTTTCTCACTCTAACCCTTTGGTGATGTGTGCTACAAATGAGGACACTTAGGATTTGCAAGAGAGAGCTTGTAGATATACCCTTAATGAAAGGCGTGCGGGTCATGGCGGTTCGCGGGCGGGTTTCAAATTTGATATGAATTTAGATTAGTCCGGAATGTGCCAAATTCAATTCGTTTTTTTATATTTTTTATTTAACATTTGTGATACATTTTGTACAATTTTAGTCTTAATAATGTCAATTTTTTCAACTTTGGTACAATTGGTACGAACGGTCAAATTTGTTCCGATTGTGCCAAATTATGTTTGTGGTACAATTGGTATGAACGAAGTCCATTTGTACCAATAGTTCTAAGTCGCGAACAACAAATCGAAAACACGCATAGGAAATAATTTCGGCGAACGGCGGCGAGGCTTCACCATCACCACCAATAGAGTTGCAAAATCAATACGACCTCCACTGTGGAGTCGGAATTAACTCCTAAGGTGATGAACAAAACAAAAACGATTAAATCACTAAAAACGGAGCATCGATTGATGGAAAGTAAAATAGCTGTCAATTTGTACAAATGACTCAGTTTGTACTAGATGTACCAATAATACCATAATCCTAATAGTCGCCCGCGAATCGACCAGACCGGCCCGCAAATCGACCTGCGACCTGCGCCCTCCTCATTAAGGGTAAATTCATCCCAAAGTGCGAATAGTGGTCAAAATTTGTATTTTCGAAAAAAGTGAGCTAAAATTTGGATTTTAATCCTCATTATGACTATTTCAAAGTTGACTCCTTAGAAAAAATGTGCATGTTTACGAACGCTGGAGGGATTTTTCAATTTGGAGGATGTTTGAGATTTTATCAAAAATACCTCGATATATCTATATTCCGACAAAAAATAAAGGCGAAACAATTTTTTAAAATTATGATATTTTCATATAAGTGTAGATATTCAACATTACCCGATTTATTTATTACACTATATATATTGATAAGATAATGTGAACATAAGGGTTCAAACCCCCGTCCCCACATAGCCGAAATTTGTTTTTATTATATCCATAAACATCAATCAAATTAAAGATGAACTTTATGAGTCCTCCGTTAAGGATAGATAGAATATCTATGAAGGGCAGTTTTTCCAACAACTCTCCTTTGCTTGAGAAGTTCATTTTTGAAATCACCCCACGTAAATGTTTTATACTTTCTTGGCTCTGCCTCAATGAGATGAGGAGGGCTCTCTATTATAGTAGTAGTTGCCGGGCTAACGAAATATGCAATTGAGAGTCGATATTTTTCCTCATTTACAACTGCTCTGTGAACTACACTTTTAAGCCTTCCATTAGTCCAAGCCTGTGAAGAAAATTGCATCATATTACCTCAAAACATGTATTGTAAATATCATAAATTTATACATAAATAAATGTATGGAATTTTGCATCACTATGGTCAATATTCCAATGTACTTCTATCCACAATCCACATGCCACATGCCACGATGCCACTCTTTAAGATATACTAATTATGTACTCTCTCCGTCCACAATATTATTGTCATATTGTGAACTGCACGGATTTAAAGAAAGATGAGTAATAGTGAAAAGTATTGGATATTATTGTGAGTAGAGTAAGGGTCCCACTATAAATGTGAGTTGAGTAGTGAGAAATATAAGGTAAAATATATTGTATTATGTGGACCATACTGCTATAAATGGAAATAGCATCCATATCGTGGACGGACCTAAATGGCAAAAGTGACAACCATATCGTGGACATAGAGAGAGAGTGTGCGTCACTTGGAGTGAAAAATGAGAGAAAACGAGGTATAATATTATTTTACTTCCTTATATCTTGTTTGGTTCTAATTTAGGAAAAACCCGAGAAGAAGGTATAAAGTTTCGGGCATCCCCTTTTCCTTGCCCAGAGTATAAATTTATACCTCCAAAATAGAGGTTTAATATTATACCTCACATGTGTTTTAGATATTTTCTCCTTTATCCCTCAATTTTATTCCAAGTGAACAAGATACTCCCTCTGACCCATTGATATTGTCATGTTAATGTTCGGCACGGAGATTAAGATTAAGGGTAAAAAGATAAAAAGTGGGTGAATCTCATTACTTTTGATTAAATTTAAAGGATTAAACATTTGCTTATTTGGAAGATGACAAAATGAGTAGGTCCAGGAAGTAAAAACATTGTGATCCCCCCATTGAGTGTAGACTGTAGAGATAGATATATTATCTCTCCAATCAAACAAAATATAAAAATTGTAGTCACCACAATAAAGTATAAATTTATATCTTATACTATTATCCCCCATTTAGAAGTATAAATTTATACTCCTTAGTGAACACATCCTAAAAGTTATAATAATTAAGGTCGAAAGAATGGAAAACTAGACGCAAGATCTCCATTAGCAAAAAAAAAAAAAAAAAGTAGGTGAAAGCTAAATTGTGAGGCCATACCTCAAGTGTGTCGCCAACATTGACAACAAAAGAGTTAGGAAGGGGACGGATTCCAAACCACTGATCGTCATAGTTGCGAACTTGTAAGCCACCAACCTGATCTTGAAGCAATATGGTTAAAGTGTGGGGGTCAGAGTGACTCCCAAGACCCAAACATCTATCTGGAAGAGGGCACGGAGGGTATCGATTGGCTCTTATCATGCTATTTTCTTGCTCTCTTAAATGCTTCGTGAAGAAGTTAGCAGGAAGGCCTAAACCATTAGCTAGCATCTCCAATAGAGTTTTTCCTACTTGTTCCATTGCATTCATATACTTGATCATTGCAGTGCTGTATATTAATCACAAATTTGTCATCAATACTGTTTTGAAACTACTTTAACATGCGAGTAGTGATTTTACATTAATAGACAACATGCACAGCATGATTCTAATACCTTCGAGAACAATTTTAAGAGCTACACTTGGGTGCAACCGGTGTCACAATGTGAGATCGGCGCTGGGCGTGCATTGCATGCGCGCGCCTCCCACGTGCGTCGCGTGTTGTACACGCGTCCGATTTTATTTTTCAATAACGTGTGGTGCATTTGCATACACTATGTAGTGTATCTCATTTAACGTTGAGGTGCATCTTATTACATAGTGTGATGTATCTAACACATGGAGGTGCATCTCAGTACACATGGAGGTGCATTTTATTATACATGGCGGTACATCTGCATACACTATGTGGTGCATCTCAAAATGCATGATGGTGCATCTCATACACTTTTTAAAAAATTAAAAATATAATTTTTTTTAAAAATTAAATTTAAAATAAACCTTAATTGGAAATTAATGAACCCAAATTGGAATTATTTAAAAATATACTGAAAAAAACAGTGTGGTGCTTGTCAATAAACATGGTGGTGCATCTCATTATACATAGTGGTGTATCTGCATAAACTATATGGTGGATCTCAAAAAAATAGTGAAAAAAAACATTAATAAAAGTTAAAAACTGGTGCATCTAAATACATTAAGTGATACATCTCATTACACAGTATGATGCATATTAATAGATATTGTGGTACATATCATCTTACTGTAAAAAGAATAAAAACAAAAAATTGAAAATTAAAAAAAAAGGTCAAAGCCACAATATGAGACCACGCCCAATCTTAATATGTAACTAATTTTATTACCGGTGGCTAGAAATGAAGATGCATGTGCTTATACAGTAAGTACTTTTAAAACTTTTTTTCATCTTCTATGATATTTCATCAATCACTCACATATAGTACTTTATCCGTTCCTTCTCCGTCCTGTTCATCTTGGGCCAAAATTATTTTACACGGAGATTAAATAGAAGATATTTAATAAATAAAGTACGTTGATCCACTCATTTTTATATTCAACTATCTCTAATAAGGTTTTCAACTTAATTTTCCTTCCAATTTCAGTTCTTAGTAACCGATACACCATACGTTTCATTTATACAAGCAGATTTTATACGAGAATAATTATATACGTAGCAGATTTTGTACCAATTTTTTTTAAGTCATGTTTTATTGCTTGAAACTACTGTACAACAAGGTTAATTAATTAGTTGAAAAAAGATAAACAAAGCGAGGGAAAGGATCATATAGGAACTCTTCTTTAGGTAGAAAGTAGGAACTAATCTGTACCGTTAAATTTTTATTTTTTTAATCTACGGTCTAAATTAATCGATGCATTAGATTACTATTGTTTGTGCATTAAAAGTGTGCTACATAATTGATGCATTAAGTTACTGTAATTTATGCACTAACAAATTTGTGTATTAACATACTGTATTTTGTGCATTACGTAATTATTAATATTTATGTTAGTTATCATATAAAGTTGAGTTCCTATCAAATTCACGCTCCTCCTAAAGAGAATAAATGAGAAAAGAAAGGGTTAACGAGATGAGAGAGTAAGGGGATTAGGAGTAGTGGGCCTATTTTTTTTTTATTTTAATTAATATCCTTATTATTTCTGTATTTGAAATGAGTCAGAATGGACGGAACAAAGGCAGTGTGACACTATTAAAAATTTAATTGCACGTACACAATACTGCATACACAGGGATTTTTTCACAAACTGTTAAGTATGTGCGTGCTTTTATAAATATAGTTTAGACACTTTTTGACATTATTAGAATAGAAAATGAAAATATCTTTTAGAATAAGAGAAATTTGAGACTATCGATCTGTTCAAGATAAAAGCTTTTAATTTGCATATATCACTCGATCACTTGACCATATTACAAAACCACATTTCACACAATTCCATACGTTAAAAAAATACTATCACTCATATGAGCGGGCAAAAAACCACGTAACATGACAAAGATTATTATATGATTGCACAAAAATAAAAGTTCGGATCTTTTACTTCTTTTGATGTTTTATCCTCTATTTTACTCATAAGAGTTTTGGCATTTGGCGATTAGGATATAATTATATAGCCTATTTGGATGAAATAAACCCTAGTTAATGCCACATGTCGTTTAACTAATGGACGGAGTAGAGAATGAAACACGAAATGAGAGTAGAAATCCGATTTGCAAAAATAAAGCATAAACTTCCGAAATGTCAACTTGAAACTAAGCACAAAAATAAATTGCTTAAGATGAATATATTTAATTTAATGTGAGTAGGTGACTATATAATCCTCAAATATCAATTTTACAACAGCACAATTCTATAAAATGCATTATTACACTACATACATATAAATACTCGAATAAAATGACATTTAAGAAGTGTCATTGTCTTTCGTTATTCCTCTCATTCTATTTCATGTCTCTATTTTATTAATGAGATGAACTTAATGTAATCAATTGTATAGTATACAACCGGTTTTGATCAATGCAACCCGACCCAAGCCCAAGAGACACACCCGGCCCAACCCATTATCAGAAATTAATCACCTTCGAGCCCAAAAAACAAAGGAAATTTGGAAAGCCGCTTTCAACAGCTTCGAACCCAAAACACTACATTAAAGCAGAGCTCTAAAGTTGATATGGTTACCACTGGGCTACTTATTACTTTGTTTATATTTACGTAAGGAGCTTTTATTTTTTTTAAAGTATCATTCGTTTTATTAGCATTTTTTTCATTTTTCGTTTCTTTTTTTAATTTTTCTTGTTCATTATGCGGTGTGTCCAACCTATAATTCATTTTAATTTATTTTTTAGTTTTTTAGTTTTTAAAAAATATATATTTATTCTTTCTGTTTTCTTTTTCTAAAGTATTTTTCAATTTTTTTTTTCATTTTTTTATTTTGTTGTGTTCTATTATTCATTTTATTTACTATTTCAGTGTTTTCATTTTATTTTAACTATTTACTTTTGAAAAGTAATATTTTGAAGCATTACCTTTGTTCATATAAATAATTATTTTTCATTACAACAATAATTACTTTACTAAATAATTAAACGTACAAGTCTCGTAAAATAAAATAACAATCGTCGTGACTAAAAATATTATTTTTCTTCATATCAATAATAACTCTCCATCACGACAATAATTACTAGACCAAATTACTAAAAGTACAAATTATCGTAAATAAAAGTAAACATTATCGTTAAGAAAAGTAGTAGTTGTGAAACGTTACATTTATTCATATCAATAGTTACTTTTCCTCACGACAATAATCACTTCACTAAATAACTAAAAGTATAAGTTGTCGTAAATAAAAGTAAACATTATCGTTAAGAACGGTAATGATTGTGAAACATTACCGTTCTTCACATTGATGATTACTTTTCATCACAACAATAATTACTTGATCGAATTACTAAAAGTATAAGTTACAGTGAATTAAAATAAACATTGTCGTTAAGAAAGGTAATTATTGTGAAATATTACCTTTCTTCACATCAATAATTATTGTTCATCATGACAATCATTACTTTGAAATATTTATATTTTTTAACCACGACAAATATTTATCTGTACAATCGCTATTTGAGGATTAATAAATCCTAATCGGGAAATAATAAACCCTAAAGGGATTGAATTAATTAAACCCTAATTGGAAAATAATAAACCCTAAGAGAATTGAATTAATTAAACCTTAATTGAAAAATAAAAGTTAAAATATAATTAAAAAATAAAAGATAGAAAAAAACATTATAAGGTAAAAATGAAATATTCATTGCATTACTAAATATTATTGGAATAAATAAATTTGTTAAAAAAATTGAAAAAAAATGAAATAAATAAACAAAATGGATAACAGGAAACATAATATATAATATGACACAGTTAGACACTTTAATATATACAATATTGAAAATAAAAAGAAAATTAAAAAATTAAATTAATAGATATAGAATTATTGTAGATATAATATAGAAAAAAAATTAAAAAACTAACTTATTGAGGTTAGTAGGATTCGAAATGTGATTAATATTGTCGAAGTCAGGATACCATTGAGCTAGCAGCTTATACATATGTTACTTTAGGAGAGTTTCTATATAATAATATGACTCATACAAAAACTAAATAAACAAGTTAGGGCCTACAGGTTTCGAACCTGGGACAACAAAGAGATAAGCTCTAAGCCCTACACAACACCAACTCGGCCAACATCAATTTAATAATTTAAAATTACAGTTAATAGTATAAATAAAGTAATGCGGTAATTTTTTTTTTAATCTCGCGAGTCGGGTCGGGTCGGATTAGAGCGAGAGTTAAAATCAGATGCATTATGCAACTGGTTGTAGAGAAGTTTTTGTGTTTATTAATTTTTCACTTCCATTAAAATGGGGAACCATTTTGGATCAACGAGCTAGGAAACAGAAGGAAAGAAGAATTTATAAGAATCCGTGCAACATAAGCAGAAACTAATAAAGAAATCCAATAAATACAAGGTCAAAAGAAAGTAAGAAAGAATGTCGAAATAAAGTACACGATCAAAATTGAATAGTATAAGAATGTTGGTGAGAAAATTGTCCTAAAGAAAAAGAAGTTGAATGGAGGGATGAGACTAAAAAAAAAACTTGGGGGGGTTTTATTACACAAAAATGGCTAAACAGAAGTAAATATTTATCCTCATAAGAAAAAAAATTATTGTGAAAGAGTAAATTTTTGGATGCGAAAGCACATAGCCCTTACTTTTGATTTTAGGGACGGAGGTATCGACTCACCAAACTTGAACTCAAAACTATCAACTTGACATCGAATTACAAAGTATTATAACTATACATATAATGACTACAGATCGAGCGATAGAACTCAATTAATTATAGAGTAGAATGAGTTATGTGATCGCTTCCAAACATTACAAGAAGTTTATCCATCCTGACCGGCCAATTAGTATGTTAATGTGCATTAAGGAGCAAGAAATTAAATAAAAACAAGATAAATAGCATTGGCATGCATACCTAAAATCATGATGCAGGTGCTCGCCATATACCCTTTCTGAGAACTCCACAACCTGTTGCGGCGACTGAAGCAACTGCAAAATTTCCGCCCATGGCAAATTGTGTAAATAATCAAGATTTGATGGGGAATAGCCTAGCGGCAAGTTTCCCCTTGGAGATCCCTTGAGCTTCTGCTCCATTTCAAGATCGAAAAATTTGTGTAAGCAAACATTGATCTCATTTATTATCTCAGAATCCACACCATGATCCACCAACTTGAAGAATCCCCATTTATGCGCAGCTGCTACCATTTTCCGGCAGTCGTCGACGTAGTCTTCTTCTTTCCGGTTAAGACTTATCACAGGGATGTCTTCTTCATCGGAGAAATCATCATGCTTCAGTTTGGGCCATTCGTTGGCCGACCATACAAAGTTTTTCACTTGTAGCTTCTGATCGGATGAAGAGAGTGATTCGACGTAGTGTTCTTCTTTAACATGTGTTGCCATAGATGATGACATATTACTTAACTAATTTTTATGCTACTATTCTGTGTTTTGAGATATGGTATGGTTTTGCTTCTCTTGTCTATCTAATTTTCACTACTTTGTAATATTTATAGAAATAAATAGAGAAAGAGAGAGAGAGATGGGAATCAATGATATCGAATACAAACGCGCATTACATACAAAAGATACATAAGTAAAAGAGAAGAATTATTGTAGTTTCTTAATTCTAACTTCTTTTTGGAGAAAACAAAGTTTGCTTGGCTATTTCTTCTCGATTACATTGGTCATAACAATAATAAGGGATGCTGGCCTGCAGTTATCACACTGGGAATAGGGTCAGAGAGTAACAGTTTAAAAATACATATAATCATATCAAATGGATTAACTAGAGCTACGTACACTCTCATGCAACGCGTCTTACGGCGTGCAATGGGTCCGTGGCGCGTGCACGACACGTGTGCGCCTTCCACATGCGGCGCGTGTTATTCACGCGCCCTTTTTTTCGATTTTTTTTAATGAAGTATGGTGCATTTGTTACACTGTGTGCTGCATCTCATTCCACGTTGTGTTGCATCTCATTACGTCACAGTCTGACTCCTAGTGTATTGAAACGACTAGAATGCAAGGGGTAGTGAGGTGGAACAACTGAATTTTAATTCAAGAAACGTGCTCGATGAATAAGAATTTAATTCAACAATTGATTTAGATTTACAATAAGGTGGCTTTTTAATCAGTTATTCTCAAATGAATGAATACTCAAGCAAAGTTTACTATCGAATCTAACAAAGAAATTAGGTTTGGTGATTAACAAGTATTGTATTCAGAAGTGGGTCATCTTTTAGTTTCGATAATCAAATGGTGGTTAAGAAAATATGAGAAATCGTTAGAAGATTTTATCAACGTTTTAAAATGGAATTCACAAAAGAATTTAAGGTTTGTTTGAGCACACGGGCTCATTGTGTCAAGGATTCGAGCATGCAATCAATCATATAGAAATAACGGTGTTTCAGCGGAATTTAAACAAACGACATCAAATCCCAAGGCTATATGTATGAAGACACATAACCTCAAGTTTAAACTTCAAAACGGATTTATATTAACAACGAGCCACCCAAGCACACCGCAACCTCCTCATCCGAGCTAACCTGCACGTTTTAGAAATAACATGCAGGGCATGAGTAGGTACTCAGTGGACACATGCCAAAAATAATTTGAAAACTTGCTCGATAGAGCTATATAATTGAACTTGTCTTCTTAGCTGCATCACAAACGTTAGTAATTATTTAATTTGAAAACAGTAGCTTGTGCCAGCTTAAAAATATTTTCGTTTCTTTTTCAAAATCGACTGCAATCATTTTCGTTTCTTCTCTTTCCATGGTGTCGAGAAGTAGGCATCCTCCTCGAGCACCGTGACCGGCTCAATCATAGCAGAATCATAGCCTTTACATAACCGGCCCAACCGAAGCAAGGCTCACAGTTACTTAACGACTGGCTAAGCTGTAACAAGACTCACGGTCACCTAATCTAATGCATGCATTGTCACAGCCCCAAATTCCGAGGGACGGCAAAGCCGGGGTGCAACTAGGGATTGGATTAAAGAAGCGGGGAAGAAGGGGAAATAAATAAATAAACAGACAATAACTAAACAACAACTGATATTTATGAACAGACTTTATTAAAAAGGAAGAGAGTGGACCTTGAAGGATCGCTCGACAGAGTTGTTCTTAAAAGAAACTAAGTTCAAAGTACGGGACTTAGACCAAAAGATATACATTGTCACAAAAAGAGTTTGACAGCGGAAAACGTAGAACTAGTACCCTACTGTTCTTCTCTATTCACAACCTTCTACTCAACCTCCGCCGCTCCCGTCACTCAACCTGCACATTTTATAAAATATATGCATGGCTAATTATAAACATACTTAGTGGGCACATTGTCGAAAACATATCATAAAGTATAGATTAATCAGGCATCTTATTAAGTAGCGCATCGGGGTTTTTCATCAAATGCCCGTGCCTACTAAACATTTTCTTTCTTTTCACAATAGCTTGCGCAAGCCTTTACAGATGTTACGTTCAACTTGCCCAACTTCTGTTTCAACTCCGGGGGAGAGTATACTTCTCCCGCGCACGTTCTATTCACCGTGGCTGGCTACCCCTCAACAGAGTACCACACACACTAGCTACCGTGTACACTAAACCCTGGTAAACCCTTACGGTTAACTCAGCGGTCCGATCGATTAGTTAACCCCCTTTGGCTAACTCAGAAAGGCACAAAAGAACTCACATAAAACAAATCATTTTCGTGCCTTGATAATCACTTTAAAACACAGTTATAAAGCGATAAGTAAACATTTTCGAGCATCGCTCATTTGATTTGATATATAGAAAAGCCCACCTTAGGCGATTACAGAACTAAAACAAGAGCTTCCGGCTTTGGTCTTCTATCCTGTCTTCTAAACTCGACTTTCTCCTTTGAACGTAAATAATCAAACTTTAATAAGCGGTCGAGACGATAAAAGAAAAGGAAATTGAATTCGTTTTTATGACTTTTAGGCCTTTGCACTTTAACTACATTCTTTTGATTAACAAAGAAACGAGACTCGTTCACATCTTGTTTAGAAACTAACTCGGTTCCTTTACTCGACACTTAAGGTCAGTTAATTAATGGAAGTCGATAACTTATAACGACTTAGAAGTTCACAAGGAACGAAGTTAAAAAGATTTCAACTTAAGAAAATAGGTTTACGAAAGTTTCTGCACAAGGCAGTAGTTCTGGGATTCATACAGAACAGAACTCTGCAAAACAAGAGATTTATTTGGTACCAAAAGAAAGCTAAGGATGTCTAGTTTATTGTCCAATTTACGGATCTCGATTTCGTTAAGCGAGCTAAAAGTTATGACAGTTTCCGTAAAGGGTCGCAAAACAGTCCGCGGTAACCCTAATGTTTGATAAAACTCGACGCACGATTTCCTAGGTTCGATCAATGCTATACAACCTTTAAGCTCACGAAATTATTTACAAATTACAGTTAAGCCATACATTCCTTTGTCGTGAATACTTCACGTCTCTTGATTAAACAAATGACGAGCATTTTCTCGTCTTTTTCAACTAAATCAAATACTAAACCAATTCCAATTCAATTTCCATTTCAAACTTCTAACTTTAATCTTCTAACTTCTATATTCATTTCTCGAATGGAAATATCGTCAACTACAATCTCGTTTATTAATCGACAACAATCATTAATATCAATTTAGTTTCCTCATTCGACTTTCCTATCGACATTTAAACTTGATTACTCGTCTCTTACCAAAATTTTAACTTACTTAGAATTCGTTCAAACTTTCCAATAACGTTCCTTAACTACTAAGATTAGCGAATATTCAAACCATAAACCTATATCATTATCCAATCTCAACTTATCGACGATCCTTCGTCTCTTATTAAAAATTCAACATTCTCCGATTTCGCTCAAACTTTCCGATTATCAACAACAACTACTAAGATTTACTAGTATGAAAACCATATACTCAAATTATTATCGAATCTTAACTTATCGTCGGTTCTTCGTCTCTTACGATTTCTATTTTATTTTTAGAAAAATTCAATAAAATTATATGTTCATCTATACACTTACTACATATCAATTATATCATTACATCATACAAATTATAACAATTACTACATCAAATTCTCACTTCTTTCTCTCTTACTATTTGGTTTCTATTTTAAGAAAAATCTCAATTAATTCCTACATTCATCTATCAATACAAGGTCTGAATCTCCTCTATCGCCTAGCTTGCCATTAATAAATCCTGCCTTTGAAGTCGTTGAATTCGGTAGCTCGGTTGAAGCCGTTGCTTAGAACACAAATCCACCAATCAATCATCTAAAAATCGAACTAAACATTAAACCCCTAATTCCTTTAAATTTTCGGTATTATCAAAGAACTTAGGAGGATGATTTCTTCTTAAATCCAACCATGGGAATCTATTTTTATGCATCAAATAACATGTATTAAACATAGAATCCCGAGAGACGGCAAAGCCGGGGTGCGACTAGGGGTTGGATTAAAGAAGCGGGGAAGAAGGGGGAATAAGATAAATAAACAGACAATAATTAATCAACAACTGATACCTATGAACAGATTTTATTGAAAGAAAGAGAGTCGACCTTGAAGGAAAATGATTTTTGTTCGGTTGGAATGGAAGCTTAGATAATTACCTTAACGACTATGGACTCGGAACTAAGATCGATCGGTAGATGACTAACTTGTGGAGCTTTGGAAGCTTGAAGAACTCAACAATGAAGGAAGAGAGAGATGAGAGAAAAGAGATAGAGAGATGGCGGTAAAGATGAGGGAGAGAGGGAAGAAAATGGTGATGAGGTGTTAGATAGAATAGTATAAAGTATAAAAGATCTAACAAAGGATGACTCACCATCCTCATAGGCGGTTTTAGGGGAGATATTTTAGCAAAATATCGTGTTTTACGGGTCTAATACGACGTTATAAAATTGAGAAATTAAAACCCTAGACGGTTACATTTTTGACGAAATCTAATTCGACCGTTAGTCGGGACAAGATAGTCCAAGATTCACCCGAAAAAATAATAAAAACTGACTTTCTCCGGTAGACTCGTATCGCAGAAAAAGTGAATGTAAAGTCTGACGGTTTTTCAATCTGAGTTTTCGAACGAAAATTTTATCGGTCGCGAAAACCCTAATACAGTAGTCGTTCAACCGACTTCTAGAATTTATTTTCAGAAACGGATTTCACCGTTAATTTTAGAATTGAAAATCCTTAACTTAGGTGTGCAAAGCCTTAATTAATAATTAAATTTTTTTTTATTTCTCGTCGGAAGAAAATATCTGGGGTATTACATCCTACCCCTCTAACAAGAAATTTCGTCCTGAAATTTGCATATCTTCTTTAAACTGTTCGGGGTACTTCTTTCTCATCTCTTCTTCGAGTTCTCACGTGGCTTTTTCTTGCCCGTGGTGATTCTATAATACTTTTACTAACTGCGTTGACTTGCTTCTTAACTCTCGTACTTTTCGATCCAAGATCGATTGCGGTCTTTTTTCATAACTTATAACTTAACTCGAAATCAAGAACTATGTCTTGCTGAAGAATCACGTGTTTTAGAATCGAACACGTACTTTCTCAAATGAGATACACAAACATAATAAACATTCCATAGACTTGGCGGCAAAGCCAATCTATACACATTGGAAACTATCTTTTCAAGATATCTACTAATCGTTTAAATCTTTGTCTAAGCTTTATACTTGACATGAAATTAATAATATTATCCTTAGAAGGATAATCATGAGGAAAGTCTTGTCCTTATTTTCTAAATTTAAGTCAGATTGACATGCATTGCTTAAGACTTTCGTCACTTCTAGACTTCCTTCTCTTTGGTTCGAAGCTGACGAAAGAATTTATCTATCACTTCACCGAGTGAATCTAGTTCTAGACTTTTCCTTTCACCTATCTCATCATATTAAAGTGGTTATCTATACTTCTTTCTATACAAGGCCTCGTAAGGCGCAATACTTATCGTTGTCTGATAACTATTGTTGTAAGCAATTCGATTAACAACAAAATATTCTCTCAACTTGCACTTCGGTCTAATACTATCGTTTCCAACGTATCTACGAGTATTCGAATCTTTCTCTCGGATTGTCCATCCGTTTGGGGGTGATAAAGCGATACTAAACTAAGTCTTGGTACTTAATTCCTTCTGTATAGGAATCTAAAATCTCGAAGTGAATTTGTCATCTCTATCAGACGTTATTGACTTTGGTATTCCATGCAGACGTACAATCTCACGGACATACAACTGTGCTAACTTCTCTGATCCGTAAGTAATTGGGATTGGTAAAAAGTGACCTGATTTTGTGAGACTATCGATAACTACCCGTATGGTCTTTGGTGTAGAGCTTTCACTTGTTGACAAGCCAAACATCTTTCTACAAACGAGGCAACATCTCATTTCAAACCGTTCCACCAGAAATCCTTTCCTAAATCTGGATTCATCTTCGTACTCTCTGGGTACGCGGTATATGGCGTATCATGAGCCTCACTCATGATATCGTTTTTTTCAATTCGTCGTTATCAGGGATATAAAGACTACTTTCAAATATGATCATATTATCTGGTGCTTCGGAATAACTGTCCGATTTATCTGTTCTTATCCTTAGTCGAAGCTTCTCAATCGACTTGTCCTTTCTCTGAGCACTTATGACTCTCTCTCGTAAGTCTGGTGTAGCTATTAGTGTCGCTATTTGGCTAGTTATTGTCTTAGGCGGTTTGAGCACTAAAAAAAATCCATTATCAAATTCTTGTACAAGTGTTTCTTCCTCGATAAAGAGATTCCTTAACTTGGTTGGAGTCTTGTGACTCAGCGCATCTGCTACTATGTTTGTTTTTCCTGGATGGTAATTGATACCACAATCATAATCTTTGACTAATTCGAGCCATCGTCTTTGTCTCATGTTCAATTCCTTTTGCTCGAAGAAGTACTTCAAACTCTTATGATCCGTAAAAAATCTCAACCCTTACACCATAAAGGTGATGTCTCTAAATTTTCAACACATGCACTATGACTGCTAATTCTAAATCGTGGTTTGGATAATCGACTTCATAAGGTCTAAGTTGTCGTGAAGCGTAGGCTATCATCTTTCCTTCTTGCATCAAAACACATCCTAATCCTTTCTTCGATGCGTCATTAAATACTACGTATTCCTTATTTGCTTCTGGAAGAGCTAAGACTGGTGCGATGGTCAACTTTTCCTTGAGCGCCTGAAAACTTGTCTCGCACTCATCAGTCCGCTTATACTTGTTTTCCTTCCGGAGCAGTTGCGTCATAGGCCTAGCAATTGTAGAAAATCTCTCGATGAATCTTCTATAACAGCCGGCTAAACCTAAGAAATTCCTAATTTCGTTAGGACTTGTTGGCGATTTCCAATATCGTACTGTCTCTACTTGGTAGGATCTACCTTGATACCTTCTGCTGATACTATATGTTCAGGAAACATTACTTCCTTTAGCCAAAACTCACACTTACTGAAATTTGGCGTAAAGTTTCTCAGTTCTAAGTGTTTCTAATACTATTCATAAGTGTTCCTCGTGCTCCTTCTCATTCTTGGAGTAAATGAGAATGTCGTCGATGAATACTAAGATGAATTTGTCTAAATACGAGTGAAAAACTCGATTCATGAGATCCATGAATACTGCGGAAGCGTTAGTCAAACCGAATGGCATAACTAGGAATTCGTAATGGCCATATCTGGTTCAGAATGCAGTCTTAGATATATCCTCGGGTTTTATTTTCAATTGATGATACCCAGATCTTAAGTCTATTTTCGAAAAGACACCTGCGCTCTTAAGCTGATCAAAGAGGTCTTCTATCCTTGGCAAAGGATACTTATTTTTAAGGGTGATCTTATTTAGCTTTCGTTAGTCTATGCACATCCTAATAGAACCATCCTTCTTTCTGATGAACAAAATAGGTGCTCCCCAAGGTGAAACACTAGGTCTAATTAAACCAAAGTCTAACAACTCTTGCAATTGGATCTTAAGCTCTTCTAATTCCTTTGGCGTATGCTCCATACAGATTGGCGCAGTTAACAGATAACCGATCTATCCCATGGAGTATATCTATGTCGAATATTTTTCGTCGTTCAGATCGTTTGCTATGATCTTTAAAAGATCCTAAGTCAAATTCTATGTTCGAGCAAAACTTAAGGGAGTAATGATAATTTCTCCTAAGGCATGGTTATTCTCATTTCATGATTAGCGCGCTCTGGTTTTACTTCTATAGTGTCAACAGGCACTAGAAATAAACGAATGTAAAACTCTGGTATGAAGCAAATTATGACAGGGTAATTTAAGAAGTTCGTCCAATACCTGCGAAATTTCCTTTGCCCATATTGCGTGCCTATTGCCTAATCATGAATGCATTGGCATTCTGCTGCTATTGATACTGCTGCTGCGTCTGAGCCTGAATTGCCCTTAAAGGTTGGGGCTGACCATACTGGTTTGGTTCCACCGTTTGAGACGGTTTCGGGCAATACCTCTTCATGTGCCCCATCTGCCCGCATTTAAAGCAAACACCCGTGCCTGCCGACAAACACCGGGATGCATCTTGTTACACTTAGGACAGGTAGGAAGAATGACTTTTCCTTGGTTGTTTCCTCTTTGATTATTGTTCCTTTGCTGCCCTTGCAACTATCCTTGTGGATTATTTCCCTTCCACTGTCCTGATTGTTTATTTCTTTGTGGTTTATTCCCTTGCCACAGCTTCTTACCGTAGTTGTAATTCTGGTTAGGCTGCTGAAAGCCTCGCTGATTTCCTCTCTGGTTCCCTTGATCGTTGCAGTGCTGATAGCAGCCACTGTTATTTCCTCCTTCCCATTTCCTTTTTCCTTTATAGTTGTTATTGTTGTTGGAAAGGTTTTGTATTGGATCCTGGGTTGGTGTTGGTATGGACGCTACACTCTTTCTTTTATCTGGCACAACTGCCTTTATTTCTAAGATTCGTCCTAGTATTTCCGTATAGCTCAGTCCCTCGTGACTGGCTAATGCTGCTCCTAATTTATGTTTAAGTTCTCCACGAAACTTCTTTGCTATTTCCTCTTCGGTATCCACTTGATCGGATGCATATTTATCATAAAATGCCTCTTTAAATTCCTCCCAAGTAATTGGAGCCATTCGCTCTGCCAGCATAACTTTCTACCTAGCCTTCCACCAATAATCAGCTGGTCCAGCTAGTTGAAATGCAACACACGAAAGGCGCTCCTTGTCAGTATGTCCTAGAAGCTTAAAGATTCTTTCTATAGATCGTACCCAAAGCTCAGCTCGCTTGGGTTACTGGATCCATTAAAAACAGGTGGATTTCTTTTGAAGAATAATTCCTCAATGTTACGATGTTGTGGGGGTAGCGGGAGTGAAGGGGTTGCTTGATGTTTTTGCTCTTCTTCGTTTCTACGTTGTCCTTGACCTCTACCAGGTCCTCTAAGACTACCAGGTCCTCTTCTGGTGTTAACTACTTTCGGCGGCATTTTGAAACTATAGGAAACAAGAATTCTCATTAGCACTCCTGCTCTTAAGCATTCCCTTATTTACTAAACCCTTTTTCCAACTTAAACAAGTTCATGAAAAAGAAAATAGATAATAACTTCGATATTAACTCCTTAAACTTTTAACTTCCTAAGTTAAACAAGAATATTCATCTAAACTTTTTCTTCTAATCGCGTTTAGATGAAACTTTCACAAGATCAAAGCCCACTTACGGATCATAAGTATATATATACACGTCAAAAAGAATACTGATTTTGCCTCCAACGAGGACTTATACAAAACCAGACTACGACTAGTCTGAACTAGGCTAACTGCCTATCTATTGTACAGGATGTACTAACAAATTGCATTTTTTTATGCCTACTGGAAGTACTAGAACGGAAACGATCCATAAAATTCCGTATCCTCATAGAGTTTTTATAAAAAGAAGTCTACTGATCCGGCTATGCTCAAGACAAGGAAAACTACTACTACTACTACTATGCGTTTAATACGTTCTGATCAACAGGCTGCGGTCAAGTCAGTGCTGCCCTCTACAGCTTGAAACTTCTCGGGGTCCTCCTCCGGATCCTGAACCAAAACGAGCTGAAGTGCCTTGTCAATTTTAATTGTGGAGCCGTCCCAACGTACTAGAGGTGGTGGTGAAGGCATGTCCGAAACAATCCTCTCTGAATCTGAAACCAAGTAATCCAAACTGGTCACTACTGTCCGCTTCTTCGGGGGAAGCAGGTGCTCGGGAGGTGAACTAGGCACGTACTCCTCTGTAGAACAGACCCTAGATGGTCCTGCCTCAACTGTCCTCTGACCCTCGTCTACTCTGTACGAATCTCCTCGAGTGGTGTAAGTGGAGACGGTAACTTTAGCATAGCAGCAAGTTCTGCGTCTAACTCTAGGTATCCTGCTTCGGAATCTAAATCCTTACTGAGTGCAAGTACTGGTGGTATCTCGAACAACGCTTCCGTTTCTGGATCCATGTCCAAAGACTCTGGTTCGAGAGCTGCTGGAATATGGAGGTAAGGAAGGTGCTCCTGAATGGGAACTGACACTATGTATCTGTTTTGAAAGAAACGCTCGTAACGGCGAGAGTGAATCCTGAGAAATCACCTGTCGGCTCCATGTCGTTGCCAAATAGTGCAAGGAAGTACCAAGCCATATCATCTGCCCATCCGCGCCACTCATCTGGTAGTCGTACAATCAAATCTTCTATAGCCTGACGCTTCGAAACAAAATGCCGGGCTGCATGGTGACTGCTGCAAGGTTACTGACTATCTGTCCTATGTCGTCACTTGGGTCTACCTCGTAGTCATGATACTCATCCAATATCTCATCTGCTCAAGTACGTTGTGGTAGGGGTTGGCTTTCCTGAGCTGTGACACGTCTAGTAGCCATCTTACAGGGTTTTAAGAGAACACAGATTAGTGACTGGTAGGTTAATAACTTACTTTAAGGAATTCTTAAATTACAATTAGAATATTCCACTATTCAATTGTAATACTTTAACCACTTACAACAACTTATCTTAAGCATCTAGCAATTTTAAGAAATTGCACTCAAACAATTGATAGATCTAGGGTTTGTAGAGATAGCAGAAAATAATAATAATGCGACAACACAAAGATTTACGTGGTTCGATCAATGTGATCTACGTCCACGGGAGAGAATATAGAGAGCTTTTATTATACTTGAGAGTACAATGAGTATTTGAACGTATTTACACCTCTAATCTAGCATCTATATATAGGCCTTGAATTGAGCCCTAAACCTTCTAAGATTCGGATTCGTTATACATATCTTGTTTCCTGGTACGTGCATATCCGATTCCCTTCCATAATAGGATTCGATTCTCTTCCAGAGTAGGATTCGATTCTCTTCCAGAGTAGGCTTCGTTAATGACTTTACTTGGGCCGAACTCTATGGGCCGAGCTTTAATATATAGACCCAACTAGATTGGGTCTTAGATCAGGCCCAAGAAGAGGCCGGTACTATCACATCCCCCCCCCCCCCCCCAAAAAGAGAGAAGAAGACATGTAGACGCAGACTACGAGGTCGAATTTTCCGAGGTGATTGATCGCGCAAATCACCTGTACGAACTGGATTGCCGAGCTTATCGCCCAAGCTGAATTAGCAGATAGAACGAGATGATTAAATTGGCCCTCAGCGGCTTGGTTATGTTGCTCAGGTCGTTGGCATAGACGTGGCCCATACTCAAACTTAAAGGAAGGGAAAAGTAGCGGGCCGTTTTAAATTTGGTGGAGGGACGGTCCATATTCCGAGAAATGCAGGCCCACGTTTACACGTGTATAATGGGTAGCGGCGGGATTCAAATACGTATAATGTGGGATTTGAAACGTCTCCCTTATCCCGCTGTTTCACATCCGCCGCTATATCAAAAAAAATTTCCGTCCCAGAAAATCATCTTTCTACCTTTCGCTATCCCCCCAAAAGCTTCAATTTCCCATATCGCTGTGCCGCCGGTGCTCACGCCGTTGAAACTTCCACTCACGACCGCTCCAGAATACTTCCGCTCACTTTCACAAGTAAGTATGGCCTCCCCTTCTCAATCTAGTAGTAATAGTGACTCTCATCCGGCAAGGGCCGTCGCTGACGGCGTAGAGTTTAGGATTTTTACCGTAGAGTCTTCGGAACCCACTACGGAAAGTTTAACAGTGCCCCCACTTGCGAAGGGGAAGGTGGCCGATTACCCCTCATCCTTAGACGAGGCTAGGATTAGGTGGCTTGCCCAAACTTATAATTTTCCTTCGATGCTGAATTAATAGAACCGCGCCCAGAGGATAGGGCCTGCTCTCCTCCAATGGGGTTTGTTACTATTTATGAGGACAGCCTACACGCTGGTCTTCGTGTGCCCCTCCCCAAGCCCTATTCCGAGCTCCAGAAGAAGTTGGGATTAGCATTAGGGCAGATAATGCCGAATTCCTTTAGGCAATTTACCGATTTGGGTGTTGCGGCGATTGATAAGGGTTACCAAATTTCTGCTGAGCTCATTTACGAGCTCTTCCTTTTCAAAAAGAGTGCGGGCTGGTACTATGCCACTGCCCGAGCTGAGTTCAAGGGGCAAACTCAAAATAAAGTGGATAAGTGGCACACGAAGTTTTTCTTTTGTCGCCACCATAGTTTTGTCGACTTTGTTTGGAGGGTAGAGAAGCCTCGCGAGTGGGTAATTGGCGAGGTGGATAAAGCTTTAGGGTCTGCTGTGAGAGCGATGAGGGATCACGGTCCTTTTGAGGGGCGCTACAGTGAAGACTCCTTAGCTGAAGCGGGGTTAAGCCCGTACGAGCCCCAAAGGATGGTGGATCCTTCGACGGGTGAGGCCCCGCTAGTCCTCTTAGGGTTGTTTTTTATTTTTTTTTATTTTTTTATTCGTCGTCCTTACTCCTTTCTTGCCTGTTTTTGTAGTGAAGAACTTCGGGAAGATAAAGGGGGGCGATGCCAAGGCCGCAGCTCGCGGTACGAAGAGAGCGAGGTCGACTGGTCAATCCGCTTCTCCCTCCGACCAGAGTCAGCTCGGGGGATTCTCTGACTTAGCTCCGCACTCTGAGGTAGCGGGGCTTGCGGCGAATGTTCGCGCTACTACCCCTATGCCACCTCAGAAACGAGCCAAGGGCGAAGACCATGTCGACGTAGAGATTCTCGAGATCTCGGGAGGCGACGCGAGTCCAGTAGCTCCTTCAAACAAGTTGGCCGATCTGCCTTTTCCCGAGGTGAAGACATTGCCTTTATTACATAATTTCCCGTAATTCTTGCCTGTGTAGCTAACTGTACTCCCTCTGACAGGGCATCGATATGGTCGTGGGGGGGCTGAAGAACAGCGTTGGGGAGATGTCCGCGAGACACGAGGACGAGAAGAGCAAGTATTCGGAGAAGCTGATGGTGGTCACCGCCAGGGCGAAGAAGGCTGAGGCCGAGCTGAAGGGGGCCAAGGAGGAGGTGAAGGCTGCAAGATCCGAGCTGGTCGCTCAGCTCGCGAAGGCCGAGGCTGAGGCAGAGAGGGCTCGGATTGAGGCCGAGCAATTTCAGAAGCTGGAGTTCGAGCTGAACGCGGCGAAGGACCGGGAGGCCCAACTCGCGGCGAGCCAAGGGGAGGTTCTCCGGGCCTACACGAAGAGGCTACTGCTGTCGGAGAGCTTCTCCAGCCTAGCCAATGACTTGGCCCTACTCATCAATGGGAACTTCGCCATGGCCGCTTTGGAAAAGGCCGCCGAGGATTTCCCTGATCTGGATGTGGCGAAGTACGGCTTCGAGCGCGTTGGGGATGATACTCTCCCTTCCCGGTACGCCAGAGTGGTCCGGGATCACCTCGGTCAGCTCCCTGTCTTGGAGAGTCTCGCCAGCTCGTCTGAGCTGCTATCTGCCGAGCAGATTGCTGACTGCTCTGTAGATCGGGACTCCGACCTGGATGCCGCCTTCGATTCTATTGGTGATGACGAAGAAGAAGATAAGGATGAAGAGGAGCACGAGGCCTCGGCTGATGGAGAGGACCTCGGTGGTGCTGGCGCTGATGGTTCTTCGCAGGACCCCCCCTCCGTGCAGCCACTTTCTCAGGACAAGGAGGTCGATGCTCCTTAGATTTTTTGTTTGTTTTTTTTTTGTAATTTGTACTCAGATGTTTGTGAATAAACGAATTTTTCGCTTTCTTTTGTGTGTAGATTTCTAATCTCCCTGATATAGCTTCTCTGCATAAGCAAATAAATCTCCTCTCTCACGATCTATCCGAACAACGATCTCTAGCTCGGCTATGGATGGAGAAATGTCGCCGAGCTGAGGCACTTTTTGGCGAAAAGAGCGCTCTTTTGAAGTTGAAAGAATCTGAGCTGGAGGAATGGCGGGGGAAATTTGAGTCGCTCTGCGTGGAGGCCAAGGTCAAGCAGCTCGCTGGTCAGGAGAGCGCCGATTTACTCCAGGCCAAGCTTCTTCAGGCTGAGGAAGAGTTGGAAGTTGCCCGAGGTAGGGCTGGGCGCATGCTGGAGGACCATGAGAAGGTCGTTGAGGAGCATGCCGAGTATGAGGATATCGTCCGCCGCAACGGTGGTATTACCATCTCTGAGGCGGAACTGAAGACGAAGGAGCTGCTGGAACAATGCCTCGATTTGAAAACAGCATGCGGGCCCGAGTCTTTCGAGCTTCAAGGGGCTTTTGAGATGCTCAAGGAAAGCGCGAACTTGTATAAATGTGTGCTATCCCGTCGTCCAAAGCTTCGCGCGTTCCTGTCCAATAGTTCGGATGGGTCTACTCCGTCATCTTCTCAGACTATGCCTGCGCGCGAGGCGAGAGTTGCTTCTCGGGGTCGTCAGGCTGGACCGAGCCGAGGTGGGTGGGCCTCGGGGCGGAGTTCAACTACGCTACGAGGTCGAGGTTTCTCTTCTGGAAGGAATCGAGGTCGGGGACGAGGTCGGATTTCCATCGACGACCTTCTAGGATCGACGTCTTTTGAAGAGCGGTGGCTCAACTTCAGTAGGCCAGATCCCCCTCTGTAGTGTAGCTCGCTTGTTCCTGTAATTTATGTACATACTATGTTGTAATTAGTCAATTACAAAGTAATATATATTGTCTATTATGGACTTCCTGTTTTTCGGGAAGGTTTCTTCCTTGTATTCGTGCTTTTCTCTTTTTTTGTGGAGGGAGTCTAACTCGGACCTCTTTGTATGACAAGGGAACCTTGGTTCAGACCTCGTGTTATGAGTCTCCCGGGGGAACTTGGTTCTGACCCCGGTTGAGAATATTTTAAACTTTGGAGGGAGTTTAACTCGAACCTCGTCGGATCTTCCCTTTTGAGGGAGGCGAGCTCGGACCTCAAAAAGGGTTTCTTATGCGCATTTCTTAGAATATAATTACCCCATGTCGGATCATTATTGACCTCGGAAGTGAACCTTAGTTCATCCTTATGAGGGGATTTGTCTTTGGATACTTCGTATAAGCAAATTAAAAGACACGAGAATATGCAAAACGAAAAGAAACTTTATTAAAGGAAAAGCGAAGCAAATTTTGACGAGCTCGTAAAAACAAAACATTATTACTTAAAAAAGAAAAGAAAAGATGAAAAAAATTTAAGACTCTAAATGCAAGACTCTGCTGCTTATACGAAGAACCTCTTTAGGTGGGCGATGTGCCACGTTCTGGGTATCAACTCGCCCAAAAGGTAGGCGATTTTGTAGGCTCCTTTGCCGAGGACTTCGTGCACTCTGTAGGGCCCTTCCCATGTGGCTTCAAGTTTGCCGAGCTTCTCCGAATGGCTTACTTCATTGTTTCTAAGCACAAGATCACCGACCTGGAACTGCTGGGGTTTGACCCTTTGATTATAATATCGGGTCATCTGCTGTTTATACCGAGCTTCTTTTATGCTGGCTAGTTCCCACTTCTCCTCGAGTAAATCCAGGTCGGTTCGGCGCTGCTCTTCATTGGCTTCCGCTGAGAAGTTGATAGTGCGGGGGCTTGGTGCCCCGATCTCTACGGGTATGACCGCTTCTGTTCCGTATACTAAACGGTACGGGGTTTCTCCCGTTTGAGTTCTGGGTGTAGTCCTGTATGACCACAGGACGTTTTGGAGGTTGTAGATCCATTCCGTTTTGTCCTTCTCTAAGCGGGCCTTGAGTCCGTTCACTATTGTTCTGTTGGTGACTTCGGTCTGGCCATTAGTTTGAGGTCGGTTGACCGAGGTGAAATTTTGATGGATATTGAGTCCTTCGCAAAATTCTTGGAATGCTCTGCTCGTGAATTGCATTCCGTTGTTCGAGATGAGGACTCTTGGAACTCCAAACCGGCACACGATATTCTTCCAAACGAAGTCGATGACTTTCTCACTTGTGACTTTTGTGGAAGGTTCGGCTTCGACCCACTTGGTAAAGTAGTCGACGGCGACTATTAAGAATCGTTTTTGTTTTGGGGCCGGGTAGAACGGCCCCACGATGTCAATGCCCCACTCCACAAATGGCCACGGGCTCTGTATAGTGGAGAGGTCGGTCTGAGGTACCCTTGTCACCTTGGCATGCAGCTGGCATTTCAGGCATTTTTTCACGAATTCTTCCGCGTCTTTTACCATTGTTGGCCAATAGTACCCCCACCGCATGATTTTCTGTGCTAGCATCCGAGCTCCGATGTGGCTTTCGCACGACCTGGTGTGCACTTCATTTAGTGCGTAGTCCGCTTCCCTTGGTCCCACACACTTTAGGAGAGGCTGTAGGTATGACTTTCGATAAAGGATTCCTCCTTCGAGGACGTACTGCATGGATTTAGCCAGGATTTTTCTGGCTTCCGCTTTGTCCTCAGGAATCTCCCCGCTCTCCAAATACCTCTTTAGGGGGGTCATCCAATTCGGGTCGTCTTCCTCGATTGCGTTGACCTCCGCCTCTTCTATACTTCGATTCCAAACTTCTTCTATTAGAGTTGAGCTGGTTGAGTTCACCAGCTTGCTTAGCTCGTCAGCTCGGGTATTTTGGCTTCTGGGAATGCGAACTATCCTGAAGAACTGGAAGGATTGTTCTAGGAGCTTGACTTTCTCCAGGTATTTTTTCAGCTTCTCACTCCTTGCTTCATACTTTCCTAGCACGTGGTTGACCACTAATTGGGAATCACAATAGGTTTGGATAGCTCGTACTTGGAGCGTTTGGGCAAGACGTAGTCCGGCAATGAGGGCTTCATATTCCACTTCGTTGTTCGTAGTGGGGAACTCGAATCGCAACGAGTATGTTAACTCCTTTTTTTCCGGGCTGATCAGGAGTATGCCGGCTCCGCTCCCTTTCTTTCCCGAGGCTCCATCCACGTACATCTCCCAGCAGTCTGGGGGAGTCTTCTCTAGTATTTCTTGGAGTTTTGCTTTGGCCTCGGATTCTTTTGGTTTATTCACGACGTTGTACTGAGCTTCTACGAGGAAGTCTGCTAAAGCTTGGCCTTTTATAGCTCGGCGGGGGACGAATGATATGGAATGCTCTCCGAGATCGATTGCCCATTTTGCGATCCTTCCTGAAGCTTCCGGTTTAGTAAGGACTTGCCGGAGTGGTAGGTCGGTCAAAACTTGTATTGGGTGAGCTTGGAAATAAGGTTTTAGGCGCCGAGCTGCATTTACCAGGGCTAGAGCGAACTTCTCGAGGGGCTGATGCCTTGTCTCTGGATCTTTCAGGACTCTGCTGACGAAGTACACCGGTAGCTGCCGCTCTCCTTCATCTCGGACCAACACTGCGCTTATTGCTTCCTCCGACGCTGCGAGGTATAGGGATAGGGATTCTTCCTTTTTGGGGACTGACAAAGTTGGTAAGTCTCCAAGGTGGCGCTTTAGCTCGTCGAAGGCTAGTTCGTGCTCTGGTCCCCATCCAAACTCCGGTGCCTTCTTGAGGATTTTGAAGAACGGAAGTTGTTTCTCGGCGGCTTTTGAGAGGAAACGGCTTAGCGCGGTTATGCAGCCTGTCAACTTATGTACGTCGCGAATAGTTCGGGGTACCTTCATTTCCTGGACGGCTTTGATTTTCAACGGGTTGGCTTTGAGTCCTTCCGGCGAGATCCAACACCCTAGGAATTTCCCAGATTGCACGTTGAAAGTGCATTTCTTGGGGTTCAGCTTGAGGTTCACCTTCCTTAGCACGTTGAGAGTCGCTCGTAGGTCGTCCACAACTGAAGCCTTTTCCTTGCTTTTGACGACAATGTCGTCTACATACACTTCAACGATCTCGCCAATGTGATCTCGGAAGAGGAAGTCGACCATTCGTTGGTAAGTCGCTCCGGCGTTCTTCAACCCGAAGGGCATGTATTTGAATGCGAAGACCCCAAAGCTCGTGGCGAAAGCTGTCATGATCACATCTTTCTCATCCATCAGGACTTGATAGTACCCCTTGTAAAGGTCAAGAAAGCTGAATACCTCGTATCCCACTAAGGATTCAATCTTCTTGTCGATGTTGGGGAGGGGGTAGCAGTCCTTTGGGCAAGCTTTATTGAGGTCGGTATAATCCACACACATCCTCCACTCCCCTCCTTCTTTCTTGACTACCACCGGGTTAGATAGCCAAATTGGGTATTTGACCTCGAATAGTAGCCCTGCTTTCAGCCATTGCTGCACCTCATCATAGATGATCTGGTTCCGCTCGGCAGCAAATGTTCTTCTCTTCTGCTTTACTGGGGTGGAGCTCGGGTCGATCTTGAGCTTATGTGTAATGATGTCCGAGGACACCCCCGTCATGTCCGTTGGCGACCAAGCAAAGACGTCTTGATATTCCCTAAGGAGTTGGATTATCTGCAGGTGGGTTTGGGGTCCCCCTGCGAAGCCGACCTTGACAAGTTTGGCAGGGTCTTCTTCGGATAATGGGACTTGTTCCGCCGAGGTGTCTGAAATCGTTGTCGCCTCTTCCAACTCCTCGGGATACTTTGATTGCTATGCTTGCGGTTGACCTCGAAGGGCAACTTGCATGCACTCTTTGGCCTTTTTCTGGTCGCCTCGGATAGTTAGGATTCCACCCGAGGTCGGGATCTTCAGTAACAAGTGGTATGGCGAGATAATGGCTCGGACCGCATTCAGCCAATCCTGACCCAATATGATGTTGTACGGGGAGTTCGCTTTGACCACGTAGAAGTGGATTAGCTTGTTGACGCTGGTTGGCGGGCTGCCAATGGCGACATCAAGCGCGATGATCCCTTCAGGTCGCGTCTCATGCTGCGTGAAACTTTTGAGGGGCAGGGGCGCGGAGTTAACCCGAGCTGGGTCGAGTCCCATCCTATCCAAGCAATGTTGGAAGATGATACTGACGCTAGCCCCACTAGCAACAAATACGCGGTGGACCATCTTATTGGCCACTCCGACCTGTATTACCAGGGTGTCATTATGGGGCGTTGCTGTAGGTACAGGATCATCCTCAGAGAAGGTGACGGTTTCGCTTTTCTTGAACCTCTTTTTTGTTTGTTCTTCTTCCGACGGAATTGGTGGTCTGCGAGCTTCTGACCTCAGCTTGGTTTTTTTTGTGCCCGGGGTTAGCCCGGAGATGGTTGACACCACCCCGTCGTACTGTGGCACGCCGCTCTGAGGGTCGTCATCCTTCTCATCATGAGTGGTTTTAGCTCGCTTATTATCGGGAGCGCAGCGGCCCTGTCCGCCCTTTCGCTTCCCTCTTCTGTTTTTCTTTCCCCCGACCTCGTACTTCTTCAGAGCTCCTTCTTGGGCTAACCTCTCTATCTCTACTGCAAGGTCGCGGCAGTCTTCTGTGTAGTGCCCGTGGTCGTCGTGGAAGGAGCAGTGTTTGTTTTTATCTCGAGGTTTTGAACCCGACATAGGGCGTGGTCTGGTGAACCAGTCCTCATGAAGTGCGAAGATCTCCGCATTTGTTTTCACAAAGGGAGGTCGTTGAGGGTGCTCTGGCCCCGGCCGAGGTCCGAGCCGGGACTGGATAGGTCCAGGTCCGAGCCGGGATTGGATGGGTCCCCGCTGAAGGCGTTCGTGAGCACTTCTCCGATCGCGATCATTCCGGCCCCGATCACCTTCAGGCCTCTTCTTCTCAGTTTCCTCTCGCTTCAACCGGTCCGCATCTTGGCCGTCCGCGACCTGGTACACGATTCTTCACATCTCCTGGGCCATCTCGGGTTTCTGTTTAGCGAGCTCCTGGTTCAGGGACCCAGGAGCGACCCCGTTTCGGAAAGCCGAGATGAGGAAAACATCGTCGATTTTATCGACTTTCAAGCTTTCTTGCATAAATCGGGAGGCGTACTCCCTTATGGTCTCTCTGTCCTTTTGCTTTACGGACAGGAGGTAAGCCGTGTCTCGGCGAGCTTGGACTTTCATAAGGAATCTTTGTTTGAAGATTCCTTCGAGGTAGACCTAGGACCCTACGCTGCCAGTCGGCAGGCCGTCGAACCAAGCTCGGGCGTAGTCGACCAGCATCTCTGGGAATAGCTTACACATGTGCTCTTCTGTGAGGCTCTGATTGTGCATGTTGTACTTGAACCGCGTCAAGAAATTGAGGGGGTCCTCCAACCCATTGTAGGGTTGTATGTTGGGCAACTTGTACGTCGCGGGAAGCTTGGCATCAAGCAGCTCGTTGGTGAACGGGCTGACGAGTCGGGCTGATCTTCCCTCACGTCGGTGTCGGTTTACCTTGGGGCTATAACTTCTGGAATAGCTCGGACTTCGGTCCCTGCCTGGACTACGATGTCGCCTTGGGAGATGGTGTTGCTTGGGACTCCGATGTGGGCTGGAGCTCTGGCGGCGGAGTGGGCTTCGCCGAGTGTCGTGCTTTCTCCTCAGCTCGGGCTTCTGCGTTTTGGAATGGTACGGAGTTTTGGGTACAGACTTCCGTGTGGAACTCTCCCTAGCTTCGGATATTGGGGGCATCCTAGATGTTGTGAGGAAGCGCTTGAAGCTCTCCCTATTCGCTCTACGAATTCAGTCGCGGCGTAGGTAGTGGCGAGGTCAAAGTCGTCGAGAAAATCCTCTCCTTTCGATCCTGATTTCTGTGGACCCTTCTGAGGGGTGTCTTCCAGCGCGGGCATCCCTTTGAAAGGATCCTCTTCTATAGGGTTATTGCCGTGCCCCTCCTTTGGGACCGAGTTGTCTTTCTGGCGATTGCCCCTGTTCGTGGGGCGACTTTCTGCTTCGTTGGGATTCCCACGTTGGCTTTGGTCCTCCCTTACGTTTTGTGATCGCGTTACCGTCATAGTTCTGCTACCAAAGAACCGTCGATCAATGTTCCCACAGACGGCGCCAATGATAGATCTAGGGTTTGTAGAGATAGCAGAAAATAATAATAATGCGACAACACAAAGATTTACATGGTTCGATCAATGTGATCTACGTCCACGAGAGAGAATATAGAGAGCTTTTATTATACTTGAGAGTACAATGAGTATTTGAACGTATTTACACCTCTAATCTAGCATCTATATATAGGCCTTGAATTGAACCCTAAACCTTCTAAGATTCGGATTCCTTATACATATCTTGTTTCCTGGTACGTGCATATCCGATTCCCTTCCATAATAGGATTCGATTCTCTTCCAGAGTAGGATTCGATTCTCTTCCAGAGTAGGGCTTCGTTAATGACTTTACTTGGGCCGAACTCTATGGGCCGAGCTTTAATATATAGACCCAACTAGATTGGGTCTTAGATCAGGCCCAAGAAGAGGCCGGTACTATCAACAATATACGTAACAAAACCATTCTCCGCGATTTCTTTCCATCTTTTTAACTTATTATCTTATTATCCTTTATTTTATTTCCTTAAAAGGAAACTCTTACGGCTTTCATTTATAAAAAAAACAAGTCGACTCCAACGAGTCTGTGTTCATGTCACTTTACGCATGTGACATTCGTTTATTCACTTTGATTCCCTTTATTCTGTCCTTCTTGTTCCGATCATCTCTTGAATATTTCGAAACCAATGCTTCTTAAACGTCTATGTTCTTAATGAACTGGGAAGAATCTTAGAGTCATAGTCTAGGTTCTCATGCCAAACAAACATCTCAATCTAAGAAATTATAACTCACATAATTTCACACACTTTCACAAAGTATAATACTCATACTTTCACATAATTCACATAATATCACAAAGTATAACTTTTATACTTTAATCACATTCATACTTGGCATACTTTATTCACAACATACTTGCATACTTAAACAAAAATTTCTTCTTAAAAGAAATCATACTTCTGAAACTCTTTCCTTACTTTCCTTCTTTCGTTGAGTCGACGTAGCGGGAGGTTGAGCTGTCGTCTACACTCTTAAACCTAGTGTTACAACCTAACTTTACTTGAAAGAAGACTTAGGTGTAGAGCATATACAAATACTCCACCTTACTACTGAAAGGAACTTGTATGCAGAGCAGAAACGACTGCTCTGATACCACTCTATCACAGTCCCAAATCCCGAGGGACGGCAAAGCCGGGGTGCAACTAGGGGTTGGATTAAAGAAGCAGGGAAGAAGGGGGAATAAGATAAATAAACAGACAACAATTAATCAACAACTGATATCTATGAACAGATTTTATTGAAAGAAAGAGAGTCGACCTTGAAGGAAAATGATTTTTGTTCGGTTGGAATGGAAGCTTAGATCATTACCTTAACGATTATGGACTCGGAACTAAGATCGATCGGTAGATGACTAACTTGTGGAGCTTTGGAAGCTTGAAGAACTCAACAATGAAGGAAGAGAGAGATGAGAGAAAAGAGAGAGAGATATGGCGGTAAATATGAGGGAGAGAGGGAAGAAAATGGTGATGAGGTGTTAGATAGAATAGTATAAAGTATAAAAGATCTAACAAAGGATGACTCACCATCCTCATAGGCGGTTTTAGGGGAGATATTTTAGCAAAATATCGCGTTTTACGGGTCTAATACGACGTTATAAAATTGAGAAATTAAAACCCTAGACGGTTACGTTTTTTACGAAATCTAATTCGACCGTTAGATTAAAAATAAATCACTTACTCGGAAAGCATAATTCGTTTTTCTAAAATCCGATAAAATGTCGGGACAACACAATCCAAGATTCACCCGGAAAAATAATAAAAACTGACTTTCTCCGGTAGACTCGTACCGCAGAAAAAGTGAATGTAAAGTCTGACGGTTTTTCGATCTGAGTTTTCGAATGAAAATTTTATCGGTCGCGAAAACCCTAATACAGTAGTTTTTCAACCGACTTCTAGAATTTATTTTCAGAAACGGATTTCACTGTTAGTTTTAGAATTGAAAATCCTTAACTTAGGCGTGCAAAGCCTTAATTAATAATTAATTTTTTTTTATTTCTCTTCGGAAGAAAATATCTGGGGTATTACATGCATTGTCCGTCTTGTGCAGGACATTATCCCGTGCATCCACAAGACTCATTCACATGATATCAAATAGATGATTGCATACCAAAAACATTCAAAAACATAGGCAAGTCAATCAATTTCAATAAAAAACGCGTAGAATAAATAAATTGCACATTTATCGTTTAGTTTTAGTTCAGAAAGCCCACCTGGAAAGTGGCACTGCCCGATTATTCTTTTTCTCTCGTTGTCCTAATTTTCACTCCACTCGTGCCTTCAAAGATAATATTATGTAAGGACGAGTTTTACTTTTTCGGAAAACAACGAATATCTAATTCGTCTAACGGACTTCTACATGACATGGGTTTCTAAATTCTTGATTCAACTTTTCAAGCGCTCGATTCTTAATTTCTACCCAAGTACTATACCAACAGCCATCTCGGCATAAATATTCGCCACTAATCGAGCATTCAAACATTTATGCAAATACTAAATATTAAGAAGTTAATATTCATTTTAACTTTGAATTTCTCGCTTTTCTTAATTCAAACAATTTCACATAATTACGAGATTTATTCTCGTCACACAAATCACACTTCAGTCATAACAACATCATTTCACAGTCATTTCAAGCAGTCATGGACAATTATTCTGGACACATAATATTATTCGTTTTTCAACTTAAAATAATTATTTCTCGGTTTTCAATTTACTTTAACTTTATTTTTCCTATAAAAATTCAAGGAATTCAAATTTAAATTCCGTTTCTATTTCTGACTTCTTGAATAAAATTTTTCGAGTTACTTTTTGACACGTTTTTCGAGAAATACTTTAATTTGATCGGAAAATTCTTATTTTCTTATATTTCACTCAAATTAATTTTTATTGAATGATTTTCCGTTCAATTTTGATTTTCAACTTTAGAATCATGAAAAATATTTTTATTTCTTCTTTTTAATTTTCGGCATTCATCATAACTTATTCGTAAGAGCTCATTTTTGCTCAATTCAAGTTCTATTATTTATTTATTTAAGCTCTTATAATTCTCTAATTTATTTATTTACACTTAAATTTTTATAAGTCAACTTTTAATTAGAAATTAGTTGACTTTTTTTGTAACTTCTTCATATGTTATCCAAATTCAATCATTCAAGTGGCTACTATACATGTTTTTTTTTTATCTCACTTTCATGTTAATAACATCTATTGCATCTTTTATCCATCAAATTCTCACTAATTTTCTTTTAAATTTTCTACATTACTATATTTCTTTTATTCCTTTTCTTTTTCAATAATTTCAAGTTCTATTATGCTTAGAATTACTCTAATTGACATCTTCTAACATCAATTGATCTTTATATACTCAAAATAAAAAGTTCCCAATTTTACTCTTTATTACTTTCAAAATTTTTGAGAAATATATTAATATTTGCTCAAATTCATTAATTCAAAGTTCTATTATACTTATAAAAATTCTAATTGATCATTTCTTCCATCAATTTCATCTTCTAACTTCATATGACAAAAGTTATAATTTATTTCACTATTTTATTGACCAAATTTGGGGTTTTCTTCATACAATCTTATTTCTTTTATTTTAAAGCTTCATTATACTTCAAATAATTCTAATTTCATGCTTCTTAGTTCAATTTATCTCAATAATCTCAAAATTACTATAGTTCTTCTTTTTAGTCTTAAAGCATTCGAATTATTTGGGATTTTCCCCATTGATGTTCGAACTCTTAATTTTAATACATATTTCTACTATAAATAATTCAAATTTCATATTTTTTATCGTATTCATCAATTTATGCATAAGGATTTAAAAAGCACAATTTTGTTTATATATTATGGTTCGAATTTTTCTTATATTATACCTAAGGTTTTATTTCTTCAATTCCTCTTAAACATAAGCTTATTTCATCTTTAATTTAATTTTTATAGTATCAATTCTTCCATATAACTATAGAAATTAAAATTCCTAATTATATATATATATATATATATATATATATATAAATATATAAGCTGAAAATTATTATTATGAATATATGAGTTCATTTTTTTCTTTTGATGGTATTTTTATTCATGCTTATTTCTTAATTTCATTTCCAAATCATCAATTCATCAAATTTAACCATAAGAAATATAAAGAGAAAATCCCCAAAAGTAGCACTTCTAGTATAGTTTTTTTAAAAACTAGCACCCCTTATAAAAATTTGTATATTTAGCACTTTTTCTCTTTTTTGCCCTCTTATTCAATTTTTAATTCCATTCTTATCCTCATCTTTTCATTTTCATCTCTTACTCTCTCTCTCTAATCCTGCAGCAATTTTTGTATTTCATCTCTTGTGCTATTTCTCTCTCTAATTTGCCCTATTTCAAATCCCTCGAGCTCGTCTGCTTCGAATTGTTTGTCGATCTGGTCTTCTTACAATTTCGGTATCTTCTCCGTCTCTTGTACCTCTTTTGTTCCTGTTTCGATTTTGTTCCTGTTTCAAATCCGTCGAGCTCATCTGTTTCGATATGAAATCTGTTATGGCTAATTAAATTCGCCGTTCCTGTTTCGATTTTTTTCTGTTATGGCTACTCAAAATCGCTTTTCCTGTTTCGCTTTTTTTTCTGTCCCGCTACTCAATTTCCCGTTGCAATTCTCGATATATTGTACACCTTTCTCTCCGAATTCGATTTTTAGATTTCGATTCAATTTGAATTTTTTTGCTATCATCCTTGAAAATGTACTTTCTCTGTATTTGTACAATCGTTTTTTTTTTTCACTTCTTTGCTCCATTTTCCTTCTTATATGTTCTTTCTATTGTAGCTTCGACCTTAACTATTTTTGCGTTAACTAAATTCCCCTTAATTTGTTTGCAGTCTGATTGTGTTTAGCATTTGTTTCTTTATGTATCCTTTTTTTCGGTTTGTTTTTGCTTCATCAGTTGTTATTCATGTTCGCTGTGAATGTAATTTGTGCGGTAACAAATTTTAGCTATTTGTGCTTTAACAACATTTCTACTTTTTTAGGATCTAGGATGATTGCTCTAACAAATTATTTCCTTCAGACTGCAAAACAATATACTTGTATAGGCACATTTTTAAGTGTGCTTTTCTCATGTTTATTGTCTTATGTTTTTATTTTGGTTGATGTTTATGCTCCCTTTTTGATTCTTACCTTTACATGTTTACATTTTAATGGTATATTTTGCAGTAACCATGGTTGAAATGACATGTAAACATGGTTTGAAAGCCATGGTTAACACGGCTTGGTCTGATGAAGATCCTGCTAGGAGGTATTTAAGTTATCCTAATATTGAGGTAGAGAATTCTCTATTTTTTATTTCATAGTTTCTTTAAAACATGATGTCTTCTTGCACTATTTTTTTTTGTGATGATAATTTTTTATTTAATATACAGAAGGATGTTTGTGACTTTTGTGATTGGATTGATCCTAATGTTACGGATATTCAACGTGATTACATCAAACAACTTCGTCGTGATCGTGATCTGTATAAGGAACAGCTTGGCCATCTGCAAGAATCCTATAGGAAGATTGTTTTATCAGAAAATGTTTCATTTACAATAGCTGCTCAATATCGGAAGGAGATGGATGATCTTCAACATAAACTTCATGTCATAGAATTTGATTGTAATCAACTCCGTACTGCAAAGAATGAAGTTGAAGAATCAAATGCTCAGCTCACTTTGAATGATTTTGAATTGAGAGAGGAAATAGCTGGTTTGAAATTGAAGTGCCGGTGGAAAGATTATGCAATAGGTGCTTTGATAATCACACTTATTGTTGTAGCTTTTTAGATGGTAGAATTCTGTATCTATTTTAGTGATATTTTTTATTGTTAGTTTTTGAACTCCTACTTGTAATTCTAACATCGCTTATTAGGTTATGTAATTTTGTAATTATTTATCTCAATTTGAGCCTGCTAAGTTGTATTATCTGTTTATCTCTATTTTGTGTAGTAACAAATTTACTTTTATTTCGGTTTAGAAACCACATTTTTAACATACAAGCATACATGTTATTATGTCTTCCACCACCATTTTTAGTGGTTCCCAAAAAATAATGCATTTACACAAAATTATGATAGTCATTTAGAGATGTGAAATTAATTTATAGTAAATATGAGTAGGAAGTAATTCCTAAGTATTTGATTAGTAACAAAAAATGTGTCTATTATTTTATCCTTGTTGCAAAATACTCTTTCGCGCAAGATTTTGTTCAGTAACAAAAAAATATTAAAATTTGCGTAATAACAAAAAACAACTTGCTTTACTTGGTTACACCAAATTTGCTCAGTGGTTCCCAAAAAATAATGCATCTTACAGAATTATCAAAAAACTGAGAAATGTGAAATTAATTTCTAGTAAATATGAGTAGGAAGTAATTCTAAATTATTTGATTAGTATAAAAAAAAATTGTTTATTCTTTGATCCTTGTTGCAAAACACTCTTTCGTGCAAGCTTTTGTGCAGTAACAAAAAACTATTAAAATTTGCGTAATAACAAAAAAATGACTTTCAGTTCTTGGTTACATCAAATTTGCTAAGTGACAAAACATGTATATATATATATATATATATATATATATATATATATATAGAGAGAGAGAGAGAGAGAGAGAGAGAGAGAGAGACCATGAAAACACATTTTTTCTTTACTGTGTCGGGATCTCGACTATAGACGTATCATAGTTACCTGAAATTCATTATTCCCCAAAAATATATCTCCCATCCCCAATTTCAAATTGAGGGTTTTCTTCACTTGTGAGAAAATCCCCAAATGCCACATTCTTGATTCTAATTCCTTCGAATCTGCGTCGTCTATCCCCTATCTTTATCAGGTATGTTGTTCGATTAATTTTCGGAATACACTTAACCACATCGGTAACATTCTATTTTTAGAATTATATTGTTGTTTTTGGGTCTTCGTATACAGCATTTGCTTCATATAAATTATTTGTTGTTGTGGGTGGATCCCATTCTTTTAATTCACAAATGGGGTTTATATTGTTCTTTCTTCCATTTTTTCTATTGATATACATTATAAAAACTAAATGGTTGGGTCCATTACGGGTTTCCCTTTAAGGACTTTTTTTCTCTACCCATTATGTTTTCATATATATCAATTTTTAATTTGGTTTAATTCTTTTCAACTTTATCAGATGGATTTCACATCAGTGGTAGTTCATTTTGGTGGTGTTTGGATTAATGACTTGTACCAAGGTGGTGACAAGTTGTTGTTGCTATTATCCAATGTTGAGCGTTCATTTCAAGATTTCCTAAGCAAAATTCAGTCTAACATTGGCGGTGTTCAACACTTTTCGGGATTATGTTTGGTATCTTGCTTGGTGGGTTCTCCAATAGACAATGGTACTTGTGTTCGCTTTAATGTCACTAATGATGTTGAGCTCAACTTTGCATTAGAGAATGGTGTTAGGAAATTCTACATTACTGTTGCATCACCTTTGAAAGAATGCACTAAAACAGATGGCACCAAACATAAAAGGAAACATGCCTCGAAGTCATCAATTGATGAGTCTTATGTTGGTGATCAACATGAATCTGGAGAGGACAACGATGATGAAGATGATGACTTTGAACCCGATGATGATGCTGTTAGTAGTGACAGTTTGGATGAAGAGGATGGCTATGAATATGATTCATTTTATAATGACGCTGAGCCTGCTCCTCTTTTCCATCCATTCCTGCACAATACAAATTTTGTGCCTCCATTGACTACTCAATCACCCCCACGTAGTATTTACCACCCCCATAAAGAAACTGGGAAACACGGAGAGAAGAATCTATCTCCATTGTCTAAAGCAATTGTACCTGTTCCGGAAGGTAATGTTGAGGGTGAATTTGAAATGAAATTCAGTAGCGATGAGTTGGCTTTAGGTGCTATGTTTGTTGATAAACAGACCTTGATGTATGTTGTTGGTCTTTATCATTTGACCAATAAGTATGAGTTTTCTGTTGAGCGTTCAAGTGGAACGAAATATTATGTGCATTGTAAGTACCCTGATAGATGTCAATTTCATATGCGATCTGTTGCTCCTTGTGTCAAGGGTTTTTGGCGAATCACACATTGGCGAGCACCCCATAGATGTGAGTTGGATTTGAGAGTCAATAAGCACCGGACCATGTGCTCTACTGTTGTGGGTGCTTTTTTTGCTCCGCGGCTAATGGTTCGCGGTGCTATCTTGCGGCCAAAAGAAATGGTTCACTTTCTCCAATCGGAATTTGGTTTTAAGGTATGTTTTTTCTATTTCCAAACTGTTCAATATCACCACTGTCACAAAAATCTCATTCTTAAACTTCTGGCCATTTAAATTAATAAATCATCTGTTTAAAAAATTATGCAGTAACAAATATTTTGTATACATTTTTCTGCTTCCCCAGAAATCAGCTGTATATTTTCTTCATTTTTTTAGATATCATATTCAGTTGCATGGGCTACCCGTAATCGTGCAATCCAACAGATTTACGGTGACAGCGATGACTCTTTCAGACGTTTGCCAAGCTTCTTACATATGACCGAAACTTGTAATACGGGGTCTGTTGTGTCGTTGCAGATTGCTAATGATAATACATTTGAATTTGCATTCATGGCTCTCAGTGCTTGTATTTCTGGTTTTGCTTCATCATGTCGTCCTGTTATCTGTGTCGATGCAACGCACTTGAAGGGTAAGTATAAAGGAGTTATGTTTGTCGCTGCATCAAAGGATGCAAATGAGCAAATCTTTCCACTTGCCTTTGGTATTGGTGATAAGGAGAACGATAGATCTTGGATATGGTTTTTGTCCGAACTTAAGAAGGCTTTTGTTCAACCAAATGATTTGGTGATTGTTTCGGATCAACATGTTAGCATAAGAAAAGCTGTTCAGACAGTATATCCTGGAGTAATGCATGGTCTTTGTTGCTTCCATATTCAGAAAAATCTTACTCCATACAGCGTCAATGTTGTGAAGGCATTCCAGAAAGCAGTCTCATGTGCTAGGAAGGAAGACTTTTACCACCTAATGAATGTTATTCAAGACATGTGTCCCAAAGCTTACCTTAGATTATTAGATATAGATCCTACCCGTTGGGCAAACAGTTTTTCTCCTGTTCGACGTTACAGTGTAATGACGTCTAATGCATGTGAAAATATCAATTCTACACTACGTTGGGCTCGGACCTTACCTGTTTGCACTCTCCTTGATTGTGTTCGCTCAATGGTTTGTGGTTGGTTTGTTGAGAGGCGTCAGTTAGCTTTAAGCCGTACACATGAACTTTCTCCTAGGATTGCAGACGAACTAGCTGTTAGGATTGAACAAGGCTTTACAATGGTTGTCGAACCCATTAACGCTACACGGTATTGTGTAAAGAATTGTGGGAAGACTTTTATGGTTGACCTCGAGATCCATTCTTGTTCATGCCGTGAATTCGATCTCAATATGTTCCCTTGTTCTCATGCAGCGGCTGCAATAAGGTTGTTACTCTAATTCAATCCCTTTATACTGTACTTTATATCTCTATAATATTTCTGACCTTCTTTTTTTTTTGTGTAGCTCTGCAAAGGAGCAGCCAATATCCTATGTCTCACATATTTTCACTACTCGTAACTTGTGTGATATGTATGCTGGTGATGTCAACCCAAATCCAAGCCGTGATGACTGGAATCTGCCTCGACATGTACGAGATATGATCGTCCATCCTCCTGGTAATCCACATCAAGCTGGTAGGCCTAAGACTAAACGTATTCCATCTTTTCGTGAGTCCTCACGCTCTTCATCTCGTTTTTGCTCTCGGTGCAAGCAACGTGGTCATTACAATTCCACGTGTACTGCATATGTTACTACTTCCAAACCAACATCTTCAAAAGCAACAGGGAATAAGCGGAAACCAAAGGCTTGCAGTATTTGCCGTGACACCAGTCATACACGTAGAAAATGTCCTCATCTCGTTGATTGAATTTTTTTTGGATGTTTTGGTTGTGACTTTTATATTAGCTATCTTTTTCTAACATCTTCGTGTAACCTGTAATGCTTATACATTTTGTACAATTTTTTATTTTGTTGATGGAACCTTCTACATAACTTTTATATGATTTAAATAGAATATTTTTGTCGTTCACCAAAACAAAATATCACTTTGGTTTGTTTCAAAAATTATTCCCTTCTTCTTGTTGAATCATTATAATTATAAAATTAAATTATTCAACCTTTGAAGCAGTCACCCAAAACCAAAAATGTGTCACAAGTTACACAGTAAGAATTTTGTGGTCACAAAAACATATTCTAATATTTGTTCAGTAACAAAAGCATTTCAAAATTTTTTCTTCATCCACAAAAACAATTTAACATTTTAATCATTCACCCAAACCATCACTAAGCAAAACATTTTTTTTGCGCTTTAACAAAAAAATGTTCTGCGCATTTTTTTGAAGGATTGGTTTGCGCCTTAACCAAAAAACTGTTGTTGAAAAAAAGTTTTTTGCGCATTAACAAAAAAACTACTAACAAACAAAACTATTTTGCGCAGTAACAAAATAACAATATAGTTCAAAAATTTTAAGTGGAGTTACACATTAAGAATTTTGTTGTTTCACAAAAAACATAGTCAAGTTTATGTTCAGTAACAAAACTAGTTCAAAAATTTTTCTTGGTCAAAAATAACTATTAACATTTTGGGCATTCACCCCCAAAAATACCAACCCAAAATTTTTTTTGGCGCATTATCAAAAATAGTTTTGCGCAATAACCCAAACAAATTGGTTTGCACATTTTAAAAAAAATGTAACATATCTATTAAGTAACCCAAAAATTTTTACACTCATGCCTTTTTTTTTACTAAACAAAAAATTACAAAACAATATAATTAAAAAAATTTAAGTGGAGTCACACATTTAGAATTTTGTTGTTTCACAAAAAAATATTAATGTTTTTGTTGAGTAACAAAATTATTTCAAAACTTTTTCGTTCTCAGAAAAAAATATTAACATTTTGGGCATTCACAAAAAAAAGAAACTAACCCCAAAAATTTTATTGCGCATTAACAAACAATATTAACCCAAACAAATTGGTTTGCGCATTAATAAAAAAGTTAACCCAAACAAATTGGTTTGCGCATTAATAAAAAAATGTTACTAAAAAAAAGTGTTTTTCGCAATAACAAAAAAATTACAAACAAAATTTTGTTTTTGCGCAGTAACAAAACAATTGAACATATCTATTATGTAACTAAAAAAAATTTACAGACATGACATTTTTTTTTACTTCACAACAAATTAAAAAACAATATAGTTAAAAAATTTGAAGTGGCGTTACACATTGCGAATTTTGTGGTTTCACAAAAAAATATTATTATTTTTGTTACCTAACAAAAATATTCCCAAATTTTTTGTTGCTAAAAAAAAATTAGAACATTTTAGCTGAGTAGCAAAAACATTGTATGAAGTCACCAAAAAACCTAACACATAGATTACATATATTAACTGCTCAAAATAGTTATAAGTTCGAGCTTCCAGTTCCAAACATCAAAAACCGAACCCATAAATTACACACCAAACAAACAATTACTGAGTTATATTCCAAAACCATCACACAAATATCAGTCCTGGAAGATAATCCAAGTTTTTTTAAACCACACCCAAACTAGGTTGACTTTCCAGTTTGCGTAGATCCGTCGGTACTGTACTTGAAGATTCTTAGAGCAACAACTTTCCTATGGTCCACCATGTCTTTCTTCACAAAGCTTGGTGGGAACGATCTTTCCATGATTGACTCCACGGTTCGCAATGCATAGCCCCCTATCATGAAAGTCTTAGTATTTCTGATAGTCATTGTGGCCTTGTCAATATGCGTAACGTTCCAGGTAGGCTTACCCTCTCGTGCCTCATAGAAACCACTGTAGTCGAGGACCTGTGGCAGCCATCGTGATAGTGGCACCAAAATGTTGCACGATTCTTTCATGTCTCCAGAGTCATACTTGTGAGCTTTTGAGTCATATATGATCCAATTATGCGTGGGAAATTCGATCTCCAAAGCACACCAACCGTAAAGGCCATGATAAATGGTAACAAGTTGTTTAATCGTAGAACATATCTACTGTTAGAAGATGTTTTTAACACTGATATTGAACGCTACACAATGTTCATAATTCAGAAACAACATTTATAATCATATATTGCATTCCAAACAACCCACATATTTGATGCTGTTTTTCACTACTAACGTGTCTCAAAATTTTTAGCAGTCGCAAAAATGGCCATATTTTTTCTTAAATACTAGTTATAATATTGACGTGAATACTCGGAACAATGCTATAAGACATACATGATTTAGTAAGTAGAAAAATATATTTACCCGATCGTACTTCCACCACTCTAGCTGATTTTTCCATCCAGGTATTTCACCATGCACATACTGTGCTAGTTTGAACAAATGTGCCACAGAGATTGATTCATCCTCATCAGGATTAAACTGTTTCAATGTCTCTTCGCTGTTATAATGTTGCCACATTTCATACAGCTCCCTCTGTTATACAACAATCATAATCATCAACGTAAGCAAATTACATCAGAACAAACATATAACTCTAGAAAAAAATCAGTGAAGATACTGACCATAAACATTGGTGATATGATGCCCATCCGTTGATCAATATTCTTAACCTTTGTATATTCTGGAAAGCTGTGCAGGCACAACAAGTAAGCTTCTATGTGCACCAGTCGTAATTCTTTTGTGTCATCCTCTATAAATCAAAGCACAATAAAATTCATTCAATCATTCAAATAGATCAATATTCTCATATAAGCATCAAATTCAAGAAATAAATCAAAGCACAATAAAATTCATTTTTGAGGCATAAACATCGAATTAATCATGATCACCATGCATATATGTTTATTTTCTTCATTCAATCATTCAAATAGTCTTAAAATAATCCTAGAAATCATTTAAATCATCAAAATCAAGAAATCAATAAAAGCATGAAAAAATCCTAATTTTTATCCTAAAAAGTCGAAGGTTTCATGGTGGTAAGAGCCATGGATTTTTCTTCTTGCTCTCAAGCATAAATGGCATGCATAATCAAGGAATTATTCTCAAGAATGTAAAGATCAAATCTACTTCATGCAACTATGGCTTGGATCGATCAAGAAGAAAGCAAAAAGTATAAAAGTTCTTGATCCTTACTTGAAAATTCAAGGGAATAGAAATGACATCTTGAATCCAAGCAACTCTATGATCCTTCCTTGAGCTTGTTCAAAGAAAATTTGAAGGTTATGAGCTTGATGATACATGGCTGCCATGGATGAAAGAAATGAAAGAAAATATAGCTCTTACTCGAAATTATGAAGGAATATAGATGAAATCTTAATTCCTTATAATTCTAGCAACTTAAATCTCCTTCCTTTAGCTATTGGTGGAAGAAAATGGAAGCTATGGAGCTTGTTGATGGCTGCGGTTATGGAGTTTAGAGGAGAGAGAAAACCGCATGAATGAGAGAGAGATGATGGCCAGGAGAGAGGTTGAGAGTTGAGAGAAAGTGTGGAGAGAGAGGTGTTGTGCGTGTGATTTAGAGAGAGAGGGAGAGTGTATTTCATACAAGGGTGTGAGAGTGGGGAGGTTGGAATGGATGAGGGTGGGTTCCTTTGCTGCAAAGTAATTCCATGTGGGTAAAAAAATCCCCGGAAGAAAAGATTTTATCTGTACAATATATCCCTCTTAAAATGTTAAACATTTTGTCTCTCTTTTCGGTACTTTCTAGATCTCGGATTTCAATCTAGTTCGCACCATTACTCATGAAATAATTTATAGATTCTAAAATGCCCAACTTTCGTATATAAATTCCAAATAACGAAGAAAGTTAGAAATTTCTACTATTCATATTGGTCTCCTATTTAGATATGGCGCAAACTTGACTTGTAGACCTCGGATTCCTCTCTAACTTGCGTCATTAGTCATAGAATAATTTTTAGATTCGGAAACACCTAAGTTTCATAGGCAAATTCCAAATAACGAAAAAGTCGTAAAAAATTACTATTCACTCAAGTAGTATCTTCGAAATAAATTCAAACTCGACTCAAACGATCTCGGAAAATTCTCAAACCTGTATCATTGGTTTTAAAATAAATTCTAGATTTTAATGACACTAATTATACTAAATTCGGAGTTCGTTGACCGAGGGTTGACTTTTTGGTCAAAGTTACTATTCATCAGAAAGTCAACCATCACGAAATTTTCCGAAAGTCGAATTCATACTAAATCTCAGATTTTTAGACTCATATAACTCTTTAGAACTTCGTTTCGAGTTGCCAAAACGAGAAAAATTACTATTTTACCATTCAGGGGCATTTTGGTAATTTCACGAGAGAATTTACTCGGAAATTTTTATCACACAGAATCGTACATAATCACATGTAATAACATTTAAGAAGTATTTAGACACACATAATCACATTTTTGTACTAGTAATTACGCTTAGGAAAAAAATCGGGTTGTTACAATCTCAGTACACAAGGTGGTGCATCTCATTATAAATGATTGTGCATCTGTATACTCTATGTGGTGCATCTCAAAATACATGATGGTGAATTTCATACACTTTTAAAAAAATTAAAATATAATTTATTTAAAAATTAAATTTAAAATAAACTCTAATTAGGAATTAATAAACCCTGAATAAACCTTAATTGAGAATTAATAAACCCTAATTAGAATTAATTAAAAAATTCAAAAATGCACAGTAAGGTGTATCTCAGTACACATGGTGGTGTATGTGCATACACTATGTGGTGCATTTCAAAAAAATAATAAAAAAAATGATTAATAAAAATTAAAAAATTGTGCATCTAAATACGCTTAGTGGTGCATCTCGTTACACAGTATGGTGCCTCTAACTACACGTTGTGGTGCATATCATCTGACCGTACGAAAAAAAAACTAAAAGTCAACGGGTTGACCGGGGCAACCCGGGGTTCGGGGTTCTGGACCGGATTGATCCGGACTCACTATGTGAGACCGGTTGCACAGGAGAATTTGCCAACTAACTATAGTACATATCTCAACCTTTAATACTTAATAATTTTATCTTAATTCAAGCAATTTGTGTCAATTTTATCATCGAAGCAATCTCTTGGGAAAATTAGTAAAGACTTTGATTATCCCAAAATCCACCTGACTACAACCGAGTAGATGAAGCCACCAGTCTAAACTTAGATAGAGCTCATTGTTTGAACGCAGGGATTTTATCTTTTGAGGTTTCAAGCAGAAGACATCAGTTAGACTGAGAAGGCGAAGATGGTCAGTCCAACCCAGGAAGAGTTATGACCAAGTTCAACTCTACACAAGTTGACTCCACAGTTGAGCGTCCGTGTAGTTGGTGCATGTCGAGATCATGTGTTGAAGTCAAATGTCACGAAGTCAAGAAGAGAAGACCTTGAAGACGGAGAAAGGAGTGGAGTTAGAATTTGAAATTCAAATATACTCAGCAACATGAAGACAGACATGAAACTTTCCATAAAAGAACCAACCAAGAGGACTTGCATAAAGCAAGGGTCGAAGTTACCATTTTAGGAAATGTTGCAGAAAAACAGGTGGAGTGCCATACTTTTGGCAGAGGTCAAACGACTACTTCCAACGGCTAGTTTACCTCCCTCTCTATTAATAGAGGTCTCCCCATTTGTGAGAAGTGAGAGAGAGAGAGAGAGAGAGAGAGAGAGAGAGAGAGCACACGAAAAAAAGCTATCAAGCTAGATTAGAGCATGTTCTCTCTCGCTCAAGCAAGAACCAGAAGAAGGATGTCACAGCCCCAAATCCCGAGGGACGGCAGAAGCCGGGGTGCGACTGGGATTGGATTAAAGAAGCGGGGAAGAAAGGGACTCACTGAATAAACATACATAAGAGACATCATAAATTCTATGAACAAGACTTTATTACCAAAAGATAGAGTTAATCACGATGGATTACTCGACGAAGTTCTCAAAAGGAAAACTAAGTTATAATTACAGAACTTAGTCTACAGTGATTAAACATAAACAACAAAGTTTAGAGTTATGCAGCGGAATAGTGAACTAAGTACATAAGTCTTCTCTAACTCTATTCGACCTCAACTCAACCATCCACCGCTGCCGTCGCTTCAACCTGCACATTTAGAAAACATATGCAGGGCTAAGTACGAAAGTACTTAGTGGACACATTGCCGGAAACATAATCATAGGTATAGATAATCAAGCATCTCTTTTTATAGCGCATAGGGGGTTTTCATTTAAAAGAGCTCGTGCCTATTAAACATTTGCATTTTTATTCATAAAGCAGCTCGCGAGCATTTTAATGTATGTTACGTTCAAATCTTGACCAATTCCTCATTCACCGTGGCTGGTTACCCCTCAACAGGATACCACATACACCACAGGTTACAAAGTGCACTAACTCTGGAAAGCGCTTAATAGCTAACTCAGAGCCGATCGATAGTTAACATCCTAGTGGTTAACTAATAAATCTGGAAAACACGAATGTTAACTCAAATAGGTACAAGAGAACTCACATAAAACATAAAACAATTCATGCCATAATTATCACTTTGAAAACACGAATATCAAAGCGATAAAGAAAGGTTTTCGAGCATTGCTCGTTTTGTTTTATATATAAAAGCCCACCTTATAAGTTACAAAACTATTAAACGAGTTTTCTGTCGTTGATCCTTCGTCTTATCCCGAGTGCTGACTTCCTCCTTCATCGTAAATAATCATAACTTCGATAAGTCATCGAGTCGATATAAGAAAACGGAAATCGAAATCGAAATTGAATTAGTTCTCATGTGTTCTTAAGCTTTTAGGCCTTTGCACGCTATTCTAGATTCTTTTAATTAAACGGGAACGAGAATCGAACATTTCTTATTTAGAACTCTTACTTGACGCTAAGGTCAGTAAATTATGATAGTCGATACTTGGAACGACTTAAAAGATCGAATGAAATTACGTTGAGAAGAATTCAACTTAAGAAACTACATTTTAAACATGCACTGCACGAGGTTAGTAAGTCTGTCCAGAACAGGGGATTGCGAAACAGGTCTCGAATCTTATACCAAAAGAAAGGTACGGGTTTCTAGTTTACTCTCCAATTTGCGAATCTCGATTCCGATAAACGAGGTAGGAGATATCGCAGTTTCCGTGGAGGGTCGCCAAAACTGCCGAGTGAACCCTAATGCTTGATAAAATCGACGCACGCTTTTCTAGGTTCGATTAAAGCTTAAACACTTTTATTTTCGCACAAAAACTGACCCAAGGCAGTCACCTCGTATTATTATACGTGATAAACCCTTTTTCCATTTCTCGATTATAAACACGACGATCAAAACTCGTCGTTCAAACTAACCAATTACTAAACCAAATCAAGTTCCTAATTCAATTCCTAATTTCTCGGTTTCAATTATAACCTATCATTTCATAACTCAGATTAACACGTCATCAACTACGAACTTGCTCACTTAACGATAAGATTCATTAATATCCAATTATTTTCTTGGTTCGACTTTTCCATCGATACTTAGGCTCGTTGCTTCGTTTCTTACCAAAATTTCAACGTTATTAGAATCCGATTAAATTCTACAACATTATCCGACATCTATCAAGACTCATTAATAAGTGATCCATATCCTTAACTCATTAACCATACTCGGTTTATTTATGGATTTTCGTGTCTTATACTTTACCTAATATTTTTAGAAAAATCTCAATTTAATATACATTCGACCTCATGTATCGTATATCTCATTTCCATTAAATAATCGAGCATATTATAACATTTACTAACCTAAATCGAGCCTTGTTCGTCTCTTAGGTTTTGGATTTTATTTTTAGAAAAATCTAAAACAATTCATACGATCAATTAACATCATAAGAAACACTAATCTAACGTTCAATCGACAAAGAAATCGAGCATGAATGAAAAGCCCCAAATTCTACAAATTTTCGGTAATGTCGTAGAACATGTAGGTGTGATTTTCTTCATGATTTGATCCGTAGAACTCGATTCTAAACGTTCTAGAACAAGATTCGATCAAGAAATCACATGCTATTCATCCTCCAAATTTTCGAACAAAAATAAAAATGGGGGAAAAAAGATTTGTTCGGTTCAAATGATAGACAAAGTTCTTACCTTTCGTATTATGGATTCGGAAATGAAAATGATCGGTAGACGAGAGACTTGGACTCTTGAAGAAAGCTTGAGGTTGAGCTTCAATGGAGGAGATGATGAAGAGAAAATGAGAGTGAGAATGGAGGTGGGGTGGCGGTAAAGAGGTGATAAGGGGGAGGGGTGATGACTCATGTAGTGAGTCATAAAGTAGATGGAAAAATCTAACAAGATAGTGTGACTCGTTAGGGGTGTGTTTGGCGAGGAAATTTTATACGAAATAACTCGTTTCCGGCTCTTAAACTCCGTTTTAGAAGTCGAGAAATATTTTTCTAGTTAGTTACGGAATTGACGAAATCTAATTCGTCCGTTAGATTGAAAATATTTTACGCACTCGGAAAAACTAATTCGTTTTCAAAAATCCGAGAAAAAGTCGAGACGTCACAGTCCAAAATTCGTCCGGAAAATCATAAAAATTAACTTTCTCCGGTGAACTCGTCTCGAAGAAAAAGTGAATGTAAATTCTGACGGAATTCGATTCCGAGTTTCTGGGCGAAAAACTTTATGGATGCGAAAACCCTAATACAGTAGTCGTTCGTCCGATTTCTGGAAATTATTTTTGGAAACGAATTTCACCGTAAATCTTAGAATTTAATTTCATGATCTTAGGCGTGCAAAGCCATAATTATTATTAACTTTGAATTTTTAACGCAGTAGAAATTTTCCGGAGTATTACATCAACCGTAGAAGTAGAGTGTCCATCCCTACTCCAGTTCCTTAGTCTAGCCTCTAAAAAAATCCTTTTCTTGATTGAGTCTAGAATAGACAATTCTTGCTTCTCTAAGCAAATGTTCTGTAGTAGATCGAGTCTATAAGCCTTAGATTGTTGCCTCCACTGTGCTCAGTGTAGAAGACATCTTAGTTGGAAAAACCCCTAACCCACTCTTAGGTTTCTTTGAACCCATAATCAAAGACCTAGGTCTCTTAGAACCCGTAATCTAAGGATAGGCTTTACACTTGCCCGTAAAAGTGTTGTAGGCGTTGTTCTTGCCCAGAAAAGAACTGTAGGCTATGCACTTACCTGTAAAAGCGTTGTAAGATTTGGTTTGAATCCATAATCGAACTGGTTAGGTTACTTGGTACCGTAAACCAAGTGGAACGTTTGATAAGCACACCTAAGCTTATCTAGTGGATTGCTTCCCTAAAAATGAAGTCGTGGACGTAGGAGATTGATCTCCAAACCACGTTAAAATACTGCGTCATTTACTTTCAGTTTTCTAACCAACTGACTTGCATACAAACATTTAACTTGCACTAAAACGGTTTTAGGGAACTTGACCTTCCCTCGAAAAGGTTTTCAGTTTAGTAACGAGTTAACCCACCAAATTCCGCAAACAAACAACTCTGATAAAACCTCAGTAGGTGTTACACAACTGACCCTCAGTCAATCCCTGAAAATGAAGTCGTGGACGTAGGAGGTTGATCTCCGAACCATGTTAAAATACTGCGTCATTTACTTTCAGTTTTCTAACCAACTAACTTGCATACAAACATTTAACTTGCACTAAAACGGTTTTAGGGAACTTGACCTTCCCTCGAAAAGGTTTTCAGTTTAGTAACGAGTTAACCCACCAAATTCCGCAAACAAATAACTCTGATAAAACCTCAATAGGTGTTACACAACTGACCCTCAGTCAAAGAAGACAGCTGTGCACCCAACTGTGTGAATCCTCCAACTGTCCTTTACAGATGTTGAGTCAATTGAACTGCTTAGTTTTTAAAGAATCATTAACTTTATTTTTTATTGTTTTAAAAATCCCTACTGGTGTATTTCCCCCCATACACCAGTTACTCGTTACGAGACCATCAAGTGGTATCATAGCAATGGTTCAAAAGACTGTTGACTCTGGTTCACTAGGTGTGAGTTCAGATTTTTCAGTGGTTAATTGAACAGATCTTTGAAAACCTCTTAGTGCATTATGTTGCATTTTTGCGTGTTTTCTTTTTGTGCATGTGGAGGAATGATGAAACCCGACGTTGCTTGGAAGCTTACCCGAGTTCACTGTGGACGATTACTCCACATGGAAGTTCAGACTGAAAATGGCGCTGACCGCTAGGCATCATTGGATGGGAAACTATTATGGAAGGACCCATCCGAGTGACTGAGTCAATCATAGTTCCATCCACTACTCCAGGAGATGGGACTTTGACCACCAAGCTCGAGATCAAGGATCCAGAGCATTATTCCAAGGAGGAATGAGATATTGCCTAGCTGGATGATATTGACAAAAGTATCATCTCATCCACCATTGGGAAAGCCTGTCTTCCGAAGATCATCTCTTGCGAGACTGCCAAGGAGATATGGGAAGCTATTGTTTCTCTCTGTGAAGGCTCTGATGAGATCAAGGAGAATAAGTTCACCCTGGCGTGTTCGAAGTATGAGAACTTCGCTTCGCTGGTCAACGAGACCATCAACAAGATGGAGCTAAGATTCACAGAGATCGTCATGGACATTGAGAGTATAAGGAAGGGGAAGTACTCTCAATGGGAGATGAACTTGAAAGTTTTCTCTGCACTCGGTGAAGATTGGGTTGTCTACCGAGTTGTCCACCAAAATCGGAGTGACCTCAGTTCGATGAAGAATGAGAAGTTCTCAGTTCGATGAAGACTGAGAAGTTATTTTCCATGCTCAAGGCGAATGAGTATGACATCCTTCAAATGACGTACATCAAGCTTCAGAAAGTTGACTCAATGGAGCAAGGCTCAGCGACCAAGCCAGTGGTGCTTTGAACTAAATCGGTCGATCCAAGTTCGACAGACCATCCAGGTCACTTGACTCATTAGCTAGAGATCGACCCAGCTGATTTGATCTATAGAAGAAGATCGAGGAAATGTTAAAGAAGCTTAATGACATGAATGCCAAGCTGGACAAATACAGGAGGAACATCAAGATCAGGCCGCGCTCTTCAAAAACTCGCTCCAAATCTCAAGGCAATGGATGCTTTGAGAGTGGCAAACCAAGAAACTTCAAATCCGACTGTCCTAACCTCTCCAGAAAGGATCAAGGAAAGCCTCAAGAAAAATCCAAGGCCATGATCATTGAGGACAAAGTGGAAGACACCGATGTCTACACTAACACCGAAGGAGAAGAGGTGGACTCTCCATCAAGCTCCGGTGGAAAGGACGTGTGTCTAATGGCATTACCAGAAGAGTCAACTTATGAGATAAACTCTTCTCTCCATCCCTCTCATATTTTCCATGCTGCTAACCCCTGTGCCGGTGAATTGGACGAGGTCGAACTACTGAGCAGGTTGTGCACTGCTCAAGTTAAATAGTGCAAAGATCTCCAAGCATAGTTCGACAACATGAGCAAAGAGCTGATCATGAAGGATCAAGACATTAGAAAAGCTCATGGAGGAAAACCAAAGACTCCATGAAGAAGTTGCTCGCTCAACGAACAACCAGGTCATCAACTTGACCAATATGATGAGGACATAGGCTGAGTACATCTCTTAGTTGCAGTTTGAACTCAAACATCCACATGAGAAGATAATGTCCCTTCATTCCTCGAGCGCAACTCTAGAGAGCATGATAAATAATCAGAGTCCTCCCAACTGCGTAAAAGGTCTTGGCTACAAACTGGAGACGAACACTGGATCCAAACCAGGTTAGTTCGTCAAGGCAAGCCAATCACCGACTGAGACACCTCAAGTTCAATTGAACTCAGTCGTAGTCAAATTCAAGAGACTCCAGTTATACCTCATACTGTTGAGACTCCTGTGATGGATAAAGGAAAAAAGGTTCAACTTGAAGAACCTAAGGAGCATGAAGGTGGTACATCGAGAGATGCTGAGAAATTATCAAAGAAGTCTAGATCCTAACATTGCAGAGCAAGGGAGAACTAATTAGATGGACCTTCACAGTCAAGGCAAAATCAGCCCAAACACAGGCCACACAACCACACAGCTCAACATCAATGCAAAAGGTATCCAAACTGGGATAATCCTCACTTCTACCATCAGTCATTCTCAGTGCCGCACCACTACTAGCAAGCATATCAAGGACATGGAAACTTTGGAGAACAATATCCTGGTCTGAATTATCCACGGTATGGATATGCTCAAGGAGCTAGATCGTTTGGATTCCCTCATAGACGATTTTTACCAAGAAGAAATCGACCAAATCAGCCAGGTCGAAACTATGCTCCCAAAAGACAAGGATATCCGCCAAGGAAGTGGACAACTCGTACACCTATGCCAACTCAGTCAGTTGTCTATGTGGATGAAGAAGGGAAAGTGAATCGAACTCATCACACAGTTCGAGTCATCAAGGAAACCTAAAGTCACTAACCTCCCAGGACCCAACTAATTTTGGGGACCTAAATGTTTGTCTTGTGTTTTGCAGGCACAGAATGAACTGAGGAAGAAAAGGGCTGCAAGAACAGTATGAATTATGGACAGTGGATGCTCAAAGCACATGACGCATTACGCCAAGATATTGAAGAAAATCAAGTTTCACGAAGGATCAATTGTTAATTTCGATGACAACTCCCAGGACATAACCAAAGGGTTGTTTCCTTGGTCGATAGATTGAAGCATAACTTGCTCTCTGTAGGTCAACTCTATGATAATAGTTTTATAGTGAAGTTTAGTGCACATGAATGCAGGGTGAAGGATGTCAAGACCAAGAAAATTATTCTATATGGTAAACGATCTTCATCAGGTGGTGTATATTACTCAGACTGGTTGAATAGTCCTCCAGAAACATGCTTAGTGTCTAAGAGCAGCTCAGAGACAAGCTAGTTGTGGCACAAAAGGCTCAACCACCTCAACTTCAAAACCATGAACAAGTTAGCTCGCCAACAACACGTAGATGGGATACCGAACTTGAAGTTCAGTCCAACGCTTCTCTGCAGTGCATGTCAGCTAGGAAAGTTGGCTAGAGCGTCATTCCATCTCAAGACGACGCCATTAATGGATCGTGTTCTGCAACTGATCCCCATAGATCTTTTTCAGTCCATGACGAGGTTGTCATTTGCACTCTCAAAATGAATTTGTAGCCTATCCTCATAGCTATATAGTTATAAAGCAAGTACATGGTCTATCCACAAGGAGTTGATTGTTATTATCTTTTGGTAAGTAAAAGTGGTTTTTGTATCTTGGTCATTGGGGCTCTCTTGCCCAATTCAAGAACTAAATTAATACTGAAAAGAAACAAAGAACTTGATCAATAATAAAAACAACTTGATTTGGACAAAGACATTGTTAAGTGAAAACTCTAGCTTGGTCATTGGTGCAAAAATATTCATCACATGCATGCATCATTGGTTATAGGACTTCAATGCTGAGATCCCTTTTTAGTCGTCACACTCTCAACAAACCCTTCCTAAGCTATCCTTACTTAGTTGGCAACGCACCGCTAGCTCCCTACCTTGGGCAATACCTCTGTCGGAGTCAACGTTCAATCTCTTGCCCAAGGAGCATTAATTCCTAGAAAGGCCCAACAAGGAATCATCACATCTTGCCCAGCAGGCTAGACACCCTGCTCTAATGTTAATCGATCTTAATTAAGATAAGTTATGGAAAACACTCCTTCTTCTCAGTTGATTAGTGATCTAATATGTTCTAAGTAATTAACGGCCTATTAACCTCTTAGTCGTATCACACCATTTTGGAATAAACACATCAACATATTGGGAACACATGCATGCAATTATCAAGCACAATTTAGACTTCTCAAGCGTTGGAATTCATTAACTATCTTGCCCGGATCAAGTATAAAAACTTATCTAGACATGAATATAAATATATGAACACAAGTAATTGAAAAACTCATAAGATAAACTATATTGAAAACTTACGAAGTACGTAGAAAGAAATTAACACCGGCCAAAAGTGCCAATCAGAAATAGTACAAATCAACGCGAATAAAACTTTGCCCGTAGGACTTGCTCTTTTCCTCACAAACTTTCAAGATAAACTAAAGATGAAAGCATAAAAGACAACGTCCTCCACAACAGCTAGGCTTCGAATATCTATAGGCGAGTGCTAGGGTTTGGGCCACTGGTCCTTAACATGGTAGGATTCCATGAGCTACCTTGGGATGCAAGTAATTACTTGATAAGCACAACCCCAACATGGCATGTCACATCTATCTTCAAGAGATTCCTTACGAATCCTAAATCTAATCGGATAAGGAAAGATATTTAAGTTAGATCATATTTTCCTTATCCATCTAGACCAAGGAGAAAAACAACGCTAGTTGACCAAAACACTCCGTCCATTGGGACCAATTTCGTCCTGCCCTGCCTGCTTCCATAAATGTAGCTTTCCATCCCTGTTTTGCCCAAAATCCACCTGCAGAGCAACAGACCACCTCCTGCCCAAGATATATCCTCCTAGACACTAAAACTAAACAAAACACAAATAAAGACTCGATCTAAACTATCTAAAACAGACACAAAATAGACACAAAATATGGACTCATCATGCGCACACACTTGACCCACACTTGTCCTCAAGCGTGCACAAACAACTTGTCCAAGACACAACACAAAAACTAAAGACTCAAATAAGATCAACACAGAAGAGTTAGTCAAACAGTATGACAATTTTTAAAAAGAATCTGCATGTGAAGGGAAAAGAAAATGCACAGCTATCAAACAAGTTAAGACAGAATTGTGAGCTTTAGGATATCCTCTCCACACTCATCACTCTTGTGTTTAGGTTCATTTTTGCTCTCATTGATAATCTTGATTTCGGTGTCACCATAGGCTTGCTTGCCCTTTAAATCTGAAGCTGTTATTTTAAACCTCAGAACTTATCATTAGGTCTTTTTAGGTTTTTAATAGGTAAAAGGCAAAAGGTACAAAGTATTTAAATCTTGGCTAAGGGTCATTTAAACTTGTACTAGATAACAGAGATTCCCAACTCTTTCTTGATTCCTTATCTCAACTTATGATTTTTTTTTCTTTCTTTCTCTTTTTTTTGTTCCCTCACTTCTTTCACTTTTTTTTTATTTTTATTAGGCAGAACCCAACTATCAACACAAAATTTATTCTTGCCCAGGATGTACCCCCATCATCTCCTTTCTGTCCTTTTCTTCTTTTACTGTCTTAGGTTCCCATAACCAGATAAACTCAATTGTCTCAAGGCAATATTTAAGTGATAGAAAGAATTATTTCAGCTCAAAAGGGTTTATCAAAGGATAATCATATCAGGTAGTCAATTTAAACTCAATGGTTTAATGAAAGAACTACCTAACTCATCTAGGTTCAGAGGTTTTCAATATAAATCAAAGTACATGCAAGTTCTAGTTCTTTCTAATCAAGATGTCTTCAATCACACACAAAGAATGAATTCAATTAAGCTCAAATCCTCACAGGGTATGTTCACAACTCAATCCATCATACAAGCCATCTTCTAGCATGCATAACTTAACACTGTTCAACAAACAACAATTAAGCACAAAAATCATTATACCATCTTGCCCAACTACTTCATGCTGATCAACACAACCCCTTAAAACTAAAAAACACACGGCACAAACACCCCACGCACACACTTTGCTTATAGCAAAGTTCATCCATGGAGGCCTCAACCTTGGACTCAACAAACTTATTAACAAACTTTTGGCCTCCTTACGCACACACTTTGCTTTCAGCAAAGTAGTGGACATAAAGAGGTCAAGACTGACACACAAAACAAATTAAGTTATTCGCCTACCTCACCACACATTTTGCATGGCAAAATGTGGGTGAGGTATTCGATGACTCCATAGACTCTATCATTAAAAGAAAAATACATAAAACAAAAAGACACACTAAAAAAAAACTAAACTAAGACAACATAGGAGGACATAATCAAGCAGAAGGATCAGACACTAACCCCAATTTTAGGTGGTGGGCAAGGCTGTTGAGAGTAGCCTGCATGATCAGCTGCCCATCTCGCAGCTCCTTGAGTAACTCCTCGGTCTTGCCCAGCCTCTCCAAGACTTCCTTCATCTGGGCAGAGGAAGACTCATCTTCTTTCTCCTCATCGATCACCATCTTCTTAGCCAACCTGGCTGACTTCTTAGGCGGCAAACGTGTTGATGCCGGTTGATCCTTCTCACGCGCCTCCAAAAGGCGCCATCCTTTACCAACTTTCACCACTTCCTTCATCCTGCTCAACCTCTCCATGTTGAGCACATCAGCCGGGGTCACCTTAACATCATTCACTTCATCCTGAAGCTCCAACCCCTCAGTGTAAGCAGTGACAAAACGCCCACACGAGTACTTCTGCCCCGCCTTGCCTATGACCGCCCTCAGCTGCTCCATCAAGAAGGCCCCAAAATTCAGCCTTTTCTTAGTCATTATACAAAACAGTATGTAGTACTCCTTGTTGGCCAATGAGTTCCAGCTATCTCCCTTGCAAAACATGTTGTAGGCAAGAATCCTATGGGCAATAGGAAGAGCTGGCATCTATAGGTCTGATGCCTTGTTATCCTCCGACCTAAACTCTGTCCCCACACTGACTTCATTCTACATCCGGATCCATTCTTCCTTGGTGATATCCAATGGCACCTTCTTCACCGCTTTTCTGAACTCCGACCTCTGTAACTCCATCATCGTGGCGAACCCTAAAATCTGGTTCAAATCATTTAACCTAGCCACCAATGGCTGCCCATTCAACACGAACTCGATAGATGCTAAATTCCCTTCTCCATCTAGCACAAACTCCATAGAACCATATACTTCTCTCATCAAATCCTCGTATATGTGGCAAGGGATCCTCAGAAATCGTGTCATGCCCCAATTCCCGAGGGAAGGCACACGTGCTGAGGGCGCGACTCGGGGTTGGAATTAAGAAGCGGGGATAGAAAGGGGGACTCATTTATTATATACAACGAGACATGCACCCCAAAAGGATTAGGCAGCATCTCCTTTTTGCAATGGGAGGGTGCCGAAATTTAGAAAGACGAAAAACAACCCAATAATAAAATTTATTTATCATTTAAGGATCGCTTAAGATTCAATGGCTCAATGAATCAACAAAAGACATTCCATTAGCATATACTTTAGGGAAACAAGAACGAATTCTCAACAAAATACATATAAGAATTAAGAGTACAAGATTCTCAAGTTTAGAACTTGAGAATGTTACTCTTACTGTGACCCCGGACCTCTAGCCACCAGCGGGTCCATTCTCATTCATTCAGACTTCGGGTCGAAACCCAGAGAGCCTCGGTCTAAAGTTGGATTTCGGACCGAGACCCAGAGAATTCAATTTATAAGGTTAGCACACATTGGAGATCAACCCATTGCACTACTAACAAAGGTGTACATAATTTTTGACTAATGTGTTAGGCTAGCCGAAAATTTCGATCGATTAACTTCAGAGCATTAAACATGTAGAGCGTACATCAAAATAATTTTTATGGATAACAAGCATTTTATGGAGCTTAATAACTAAAACATAGTTTTTGAAAAGATATAGCCCACTTGATCGATAATGAAATTAAACACGTCTTGAGAAATTGAATAACACATTCATCATTCTCCTCTTGCCTCACCTAAACATATATTGATGATACTATAAGTATCTAAAGAGCTAGGATAATCCGAGCTTAAATAAATTCTTATGGACTAATGCCTCATTTAAATACTCATTAAACTTTATCATATCATTAGTTTCGATCCTAATTTATTAGGAATTTAATTAAAAATAACAAGCTTTAGCCATCTAATTAGTAAATATAAGCCTAATTATTAGTTAATCTAATCACGTCTCATAATTTTACTTGATTAACGAAATAGGTCATTAGCAATTTGAATTAATTTGGTCTAGACGTTGAAAATTAATTTAGCCGGCTATCCTATATCAAAATAAAGTCCACTATTCTATTAACATGAAAACAACCCCATTGGTTCAATTAATTGAGCCCATTAGCTAATTAAATTTTAATAAAACAAACCCATCAACTCATTTCCTTTATAATTGTTAAGCCCAGCCCAATCGTCTTTTCTTAACCCAAGCCCAAACCCATCGTTTAAACATCTAAATTCACTTCTGCAAACTCTCATCTCTGTTTCTCTCTTCTCCCTCGTACCCATCGAAGAAAAGCAGTTTCTCCCTCTTCTCTCATCTCTGCCGGTGGAATAATCACCGGTCGCCGCTGCCGCCTTCTCGCTGCAGCCATCACAACCCATCTCGCCTCACTCTAAATCTCTACACCTTGTTCCCATTTCTCTTCTCCGACTACCTTTCTAAAATACAGCAACACCGCCTTCTCTCTCTCTTCTCCTTCTCCCTCTCCTGCGAGACCAACGCCGCCATCGTCTCTGCTCACTCCCCCTCTTAGCCCAACCTTCTACTATTTCTAACCTCTGCAATTTTATAAACTTCCCAATTTGAAAACCCTAGCCTCACAATCGAAACCCATCTCCCTTCTCTCTCAGAAATCTGCAGACCTCGCCACCGTCTAATTCATCATTGCCGCCGATTGTTTGCAGCAGAAACGGATGGCAATGGCAGAGTTACGACCACCGTTGTTCGTTCCTCCTCTCCGAACGGCTACAGCAGCGGCCAAAGAGAAAGCCACCGCTGTCGCCTTCCGCCTCGCTGCATCAACTCCGTCGTCGGCTCAAAGAGCCGTTACGGCTCTACCGTGCTGCCTCTGTAAGTCCCGATTTCCTGTCCCCTTTCATGCTATTTATTTATTTATTTTAAATTGGTTTTAATCAGAAATTCCTCTCCTCTATTCACCGGTAGCAACCCGACACAGGTCAATACTGTTTCCGCCGTCGCCTATCGATCACCCCTCCGTCCTTTCTCTTTCGGCAAACAAAACAGATGGATTAATACTTATTAATTTCCCCTTTTCATTTTATTTGATTAGATTAGAAGCTGTATATGTTATAGTGCAAGATTACTATACAATAGTTTTGTTTACATTTAGCTTATCAGGTGCCGGAAGCTATAAGTTTTGATTTCTGGTTTTTGGTTCAAGGGCAGAATATCAATTATTCTTTCATCTCTTATTTAGTGTAGCATATGATTTCGTATTTTTAATCAGACTCGTTGGACTCTTGGTTTGATGATTGATCTAGAGTTTATATTGTTTAATCAACTCTGTAGTGTTAGGGATCTTTGTAGCTTATACTTATTTTAATCTGGATTAAAGAAATGAGAATACGATTAAATCGAAAGAGATGAGATTAAAAAGGATTGAATAGTACCTCACACTTACTCACTCCTTGGATGTTGTGAAAGAGGTAAAACAAAGATCTCTTAAATAGAGAAAGAGTCTTGCCGACAACGGTTCTAAACTCCTTTTTTTTATTATTATTTTTAGCAAGTTGATGTTTTCTGCAAGTTAATTTGGGATAATAATATAGCTCTAATTTATTGTTATTTTTATTCCTTTGACTTTACAATCTTACTCTAGTAGTAATTAATTTACTAGCAGAAAGATGAGAAGAATTGGGCCTCCGTTAGGAAGTGGATGATATCGGCTCTATATAAAGAAAACAAGCGTAACCCATTAATTAAAAGTTCTCAATTTATCCAACGCATTAGTGAATATTAATACGTCTTAAGTTCATGAAGTTTTGGTTTTCTAACTTTAATACTAGTCATGAGCCAAATATGTAACTACAATATATCAGATTAAAAATATAATTTTTGAACTGAATTCGGAAATATGTTAAAATTATTAGCTGAATATTATTTTATTGCATCTACTCATACCGTACAAAATGTTCTAAATAAAGTTTTAAATAAATTTCCAACTGTCGCCGGACTCAAAGCTCCGGGGGTTCTCAGCCTCCAATAAGGAAGGAATGGGTGGTAGTCGGAAGGAAAAATCAGGTTTGTGCTGAGACTTCAGTGGCAGTTTCTCCAGAAGGGGAGCTGTATCAACCTCTATCAAATAAAAGAGCCTAGGTTGGACAGGGATTGGATAGTCGAGCTCTTCAAATAGATTTGGGGCTTTAGCAGATAATGAGGAAGAGGTTATGGAAGAAATAGAGATGGAGCATCCTAATGAGGATGCGGTACAGGGTTACAAGGCGGATAAGGAGGTTGATGATGATAGAGTAAACCCTTTGCAGTAGCAGAAATTGGATGTCGATTTAATTTCTGCACAACGAATGCACCAACATCAACACTTGGAGGCTGAGGCAGCTGCTCGAGTGTATTCGATCTTGAAGGCTTCTATAGTCTTACTGGAAAAAGTTGATTCTGAGGGAAGAACGGTTGATCAGCTGAGTGACAAGGATTTGGGGGAGTCTCTTGATTATACTGATTTTTCTGGGAAATGTCATCCATAGCCGCATCCATGGCCTTGAAAGCATATGAGGCCGAAGCATCCAGAATCTCCATATTTGCAGAACCCCCAATTTTATTTCTAAGATTATATGTCTTGGAAGGTACCGGGGGTTTTCTATTCCTTGTTTTCCTAGAAGGGTGCTCCGTAGTGTTTTCCACTCCATGATCGGACACAACAACTCTTTTTCCTTGCTGCTGCAATTTCTCAATTTCTGCTCGAGCGGATTCGATCTTTAAGGCTCCTATAGTCTTACTGGAAAAAGTTGATTATGAGGGAAGAACGGCTGATCAACAGCTGAGTGACGAGGATTCAGGGGAGTCTCAGGATTCTAGTGATTTTCCTGCTACAAATGAAAAGGATTTGGGTGAAAAATCAATTGAGGAGTTGCAGCGGCAAGGAAAAAGAGCTGCTGTGTCCGATCATGGAGTGGAAGACACTCTGGAGCACCCTTCTAGGAAAACAAGGAATAGAAAACCCCCGATACATTCCAAGACATATAATCTTAGAAATAAAATTGGGGGTTCTGCAAATATGGAGATTGTGGATGCTTCGGCCTCAGATGCTTTCAAGGCCATGGATGCGGCTATGGATAGCATTTCCTATATCTCTTCGTTGAGAAGAGAAAATTAGTTACAGTGGCTGTTCTTATTAGTTTTTATTTGGCTGCTGTTTAGTTGGATTTCTAGTCATTTTAGTGATAGAAACGGCTAGATTATTTTATTTTATTTTTTCTTCCTTTTATTAGTTCTTTTTAGATAGGCTTTCTTTTTTCGTTTTTCCTTTTCTCTTTTTTATAATTTTATTTTATCTATTTACTGATAATATATATATATATATATTTAAACATTATAAAATGATGTAAAATACGGGGTATTACAAATCGTCCCCAGTCATACCCATCAAATAGGGCTCTCACTTCCATATCAATGCCTCCGGAGTCCAGGTCATCAAAATCGACCTTCTTAGGCACGAACACCTTTCTGACTGACAGATCCTCAACCTTGTTCCCCTTTTTCTTCCCTCGCGACTCAAAATCTTGCTTCTTGATTTTTCGAGCAGCGGACCGTGTTATCCTTTCCCACACAATCTGGACATCTTCGTCCTCCTCAGATTCCATCACCCTAGGTTTCTTCCCCTTGTTCTTGGAAGAAGGCGTAGCAGCCTTCTTCTCCTCCGTAGAAGACTCTCCACCCAACAACGAAGCGGCTTCAGAACTTGCCACCTTCGTTTTTTTCTTGGCCTCCTTCGGTTGTAAAACCCCAATTTTTCTGAGTCTTAATTAATCCTCCTAATTATTCTTGAATTTGCCTAAGTGTTTATTAATTGTGTTAATAAGTGATTAAGTGAGAAATTATGTGATAAATTTTTTTGAGAAATAAATTTCATTGTGGAATTTCCAAAATGCCCCTGAAGGGCAAAAATGTAATTTTCTCATTTTGGTGAATCGAAACGAAGATGTGAAGAGTTATATGAGCATGAGAATATGAAATGAAGTATGTGTGCTAATTTTGGAAAATTCTGAGAAAGTTGATTTTATTATGAATAGTAACTGTCGACGAGAATTTACTATTCATCGACTATTTCCGAATTTCATCAAATTAGTGTATTTTGAAATTTATTCTAAGACCATTAATGCATGTTTGAGAATTTTCTGAGTTCATTTGAGTCGAGTTTGAAAATTTTATTTCGATAGAAGCAAATATGAATAGTAACTTTTTACGTTTTTTTCGTTATTCGGAATTCTAATCAAGGAAAAGGAAGCTAGAGTTGCATGGAATGAAGTAGAGATGACTAATTCCAACAAACGAGTAAGAAATTCTCTTGCCACCTTTCGAAAATTATGATTATTTGGGTAGAGTTTTGGTCTTCTATTTTTTTAAGTAGGAACCCTCGAGTTTGGCATGAATTCATGCAAGAAATTGAAGAAAGAAAACTTTGATAATTTCAATTTATTTATGACCGAAAATTTTGAGTCAATCTAGGGGATTTCACATGTAGTTCTTGATCATGAATTGTATGATTTATTTGAGTCTTATAAATTATTCTAAGCATGAAGGAATCATCAATTTGAGAAGTTGGATTCCTATATTTATTTTCTTAAAAATTTCGAAGGTGATGAAATAAGAAAATAGGAATTCTTGATTTATGAGTTTCATGATTAAATTGAGGGTGATTCTTATGAATTTGAGTATTGTAAAGCATGATTAAATGATTTATTTGAGACTTTGATTTCAATTGCTTCATTTCTTAAATTTTTCGAAGAACATATAAGTGTGAGATGTGATTTTGACAATCTTGAGTTCTAGATGTCACCTCTTCATACTTTCCTGACTCTGCCTTATCTTCTTGCTCAACATCGGTGTCGTGCCCGGTAAACTTCTGTTGCCTAGGTATAGCTCCTTGAGGTACGTACTGATCAAGCACTCTTACTTCGGGCAACTTAGCCCCGCTATGCAACGTGATAACATTCACTTGAGCCTTCTTGATCTCAACTTGAGAGGGGACTTCTCCCTTCCTACCATTTAGCATTGACTTAATCTGAGATATTGATTCAACCAAGTGGCTCAATGTTCCATTGATATCTCTCATTCCACCCCTTGTCTCCATGCGAAAGCTGTCCAACTCTTGGTACCCCTTCCTTTATTTAGCTGCAAGCTTTTCCACTTCACTCCTCAGGGTATCCCTTGGTTGGTCTCTATTATGCAGCGGTACATAGGGCTGCTACGGTAGTTGCCCTTGTTGAGGTGCATTCAAATAATTATTATTCCCATATCTCAAATTATCATTAGGCGTCCAAGGTCCATTTTTAAAGTTCCTTCGTTGCCCATTATCTCCCTCCTGGTACAGTTGCCCAAGAACGTTCACCTCTTCATCTTTATACAACGATGGACACCTATCAGTAGGGTGTGTGTTAACAGCACAAAGCTCACACTTCATACTCGTTTCTTCAAGATCTGGCTAGGATTCTCATTTCCAACAGCATATTCTTATTCTGATTCATCATCTCCTTCATCATAGATAACAAGATGTCAAATTTAGGGTCGCTGCTGGTCGGCTCATGCGTCCTGGGCACGATGGTCTCATCTTGGTTCCTCTTCGGATCTGCTATCTCAGTGAATAGTTTGAATATTTCACTAGGTGATTTATTGATGACATTGCCTCCACAGGCTGCATCTATCCAATCTAGCTCAAACTGTCTTAATCCATTCATGAATGAATTAATCAAATTCTTCTCACCCAAACCATGCTGAGGACACCTTGCAATTAACTTCTTGTACCTAGAGTGGTAATCATAAATAGATTCCCCATTACCCATCTTGATGTTGTGGATAACTGCCCTTGCGTTCTTGATCCGGGCAAAATGGTAGTATTGCTTAAGAAACTTTTGTTGCATGTGTTGCCGAGATGTTTAGCTGTCTTGAGGTGGTTGGTGCAACCATTCCCTTTGCCATCTTGTAGTGAGAATGGGAATGTCAGGAGGCGTATATATTCCTTTAGTGTGTTCTGCGCGGCAGTAGTGTGCACAATTCGCATTGCCATCGCTGCGGATTCTCTCCAGGCAAGTCACTAAACTTAGGCTAGATCTGTATCCAAGACTGTTTCAGCTCCCAACATTCAGTGATAGCGGGCAAAGTGATGCCCGCTGGATTCAGATTGACATCTGTTGGAAACCTAATTTCTTTCAGAGTTTTCTCAGGATCAGCTTGTTGCTGTTGTATCTCTTCTTCTTCTTTAGACTGTTCACTATCTGAAGTATGTGGTGGTGATCTATCCCCGTCACTTGCCAATCGTTCCTCCACTCGTGCACGTTTTTCAGCTTCCCTCTTTAGTCTCTTCTGTTCCTTGATGTACTTCTCCGATTCAGTATGATACTTCAGTTCACCGTCGATCCAAACAGGGTCGGAGCCAAACATACAAAGGGTCTCTCCCTCAATAGGCAGTTACAAAATTAGCTCTCCGAAAACGGTGCCAATTTTGACGAGGTTGTTGTTCGCACTCTCAAAATGAATTTGTAGCCTATCCTCAGAGCTATATAGTTAGCAAGCAAGTACATGGTAGATCCACAAGGAGTTGATTGTTACTATCTCTTGAATCCTCCTCCACCTGGTAAGAAAAAGTGGTTTTGGTATCTTGGCCACTGGGGCCTCTTTCCGAATTCGAGCACTAAATTAATACTGAATAGAATAAAGAACTTGATCAATAATAACAACAAATAGATTTGGACAAAGACATTGTTAAGTGAAAACTCTAACTTGGTCATTAGTGCAAATATATTCATCATATGCATGCATCGTTAGTTATAGGACTTGAATGCTGAGATTTCTTTTTACTCGTCATGCCCTCAACAAACACTTCCCTAACCTATCCATACTTAGTTGGCGACGCACTACCGGCTGCCTACCTTGGGCAATACCTCTGTCGAAGTCATCGTTCAGTCTCTTGCCCAAGGAGCATTAATTCCTAGAAAGATCCAACAAGGAATCATCACGTCTTGCCCAGCAGGGTAGTGTCACAGCCCGACTTCTAATGTATTAAAACGAGTAGAATGCAAGGGGCAGTGAGGTGGGACAACTGACTTTTACTCAAAGAAACATGCCCGTTAAGTAAGGAATAACATCAACGACCAAACTATGCTCACAATAGTGTGGGTTACCAAACTATGCTCATCTTCAGAATATCTATAAAGAACGTATTTATTTGCTTTTAAATAGGGGTAACTAAACAATTTCTAATCTTTTCCTTGCTAATTTCTACAGCAGCTTTTCTCTTTAAGAGAAGAAATTCTATTAACGATCTCGTCATCGGCATTATGATCTTGGACAATCCTTTCATAAATCTTTGATAATAGATTGCTATACTTCGGGAAAAATTACGAATCTCCTCTGGTGAGATTAACGTTTTCTATCTCTACGTACTTCGCTCTTCAGGCAGATTTACTATCATTCATGCGGACAAAACGAAATGTTTTCGAAGAAATAACTTTCTCCGTTCCCAATTTCTCTGTCGCGTTTTTGCGATGCTGATAGTACTTGACCTTACTCCTTTGAACTAACAAAAATTATCATTGATAAACACGTACTCACCCTAGTATGCATGGAAATATATATATATATATATATATATATATATATATATATATATATATATATTCGTTAACACTACTAGAGTGTTCATCTAAACGTCAACTTTACTTTAATAATCTCGAGATAATGTTCATTTATTCTCTAGGAAATTTTCTTAGAAACGTTTTCTTGCTTAATCTTTAGTCAGAAAATCATCTGTTCTTAACTCGGTTAATTAAATTTTATTCACTTTCTCATTAGCTAACGCATATCCTTAACTATCGCTTTTCTTTGTTACGAAGGTTTTGAGGTGTATTCCAAGGAAATACACTTGGGTGTAAAACCAAACACAAGTAGTTGAAGAACTCATAAGATAAACTACATTGAAAACTAAGAAAGTACGTAGCAAGAAATTAACACCGGCCAAAAGTGCCGATCGGAAATAGTACGAATAAACACAAATAAAACGTTGCCCGCAGGACTTGTTCTTTTCCTCACAAACTCTAAAGATAAACTAAGGATGAAAGCATAAAAGACGGCATCCTCCACAACAGCTAGGCTTCAAATATTTGTAGGCGAGTGCTAGGGTTTGGGCCCCCGGTCCTTAACATGTTAGGATTTCATGAGCTACCTTTGGATGCAAGTAATTACTTGATAAGCACGACCCCAACATGGTATGTCACATCTATCTTCAAGAGATCCCTTACAGATCCTAAATCTAATTGGATAAGGAAAGATATTTAAGTTAGATCATCTTTTCCTTATCCTTCTAGACCTAGGAGAGAAACAACGCCAGTTGACCGAAACACTCCGCCCATCTTGACAAATTTAATCCTGCCCTGCCTGCTTCCATAAATGTAGCTTTCCTTCCCTGTTTTGCCCAAAATCCACCTGTAGAGCACCACCTCCTGCCCAAGATATGTCCTCCTAGACACTAAAACTAAACAAAACACAAACAAAGACTCGATCTAAACTACCTAAAACAGACACAAAATAGACACAAAATATGGACTCATCAGTCCGGTCACCTCCAAGAGCTTAAGTGAAAATGAGTACACCCTCGTAGTTACTGATGACTACTCCAGGTACACCTGGGTGATCTTATTTGCACACAAGAATGAGACGAGAGAAGAATTGCTGAAGTTGATGGATAGACTCATAAGCCAACTAGGGAAATCCATTGTCTCCATCAAATTTGATCGTAAAATTGAGTTCCTTAATGAGACCATCATTGAGTATTGCGAGAAGAAAGACATAACTCACCAAACCTCAACCGCAAGGACTCCACAGCAGAACGAAGTAGCTGAGAGGAGAAACAGAACGGTAAAGGATGCTGCAACATCTATGCTGACAAGTTCTACCTTGCCAAAAAGATTTTGGGCTGAGGCAGTCAATACAGCGTGCTACACTTACAACTGATCCCTTCTAGTGAAGCGTCATGGAAAAACTCCATACGAACTATGGAGATACAAGAAGCCTTACCTATCCCATCTTTACCAAGTTTTATATCCATAATAATGGAAAAGCTCAGTTGAAAACTTTTGAGCCTAAAGCTGTTAAAGGCATATTCTTAAGATACGCTGCGAAGATTAAAGATTATAGAGTTTTTAACAACAACTCCAAAATTGTAGAGGTAACACCTCATGTTAGTTTTGATGAATCTAACTTTGAGTGCATGGATCAGGCAAAATTGCAGGCGTTCCAAGGAAATTCATCAGCACTAGCCACTTTAACGAGATCACAAGTTCAGAGGCAGAAGAATTTGGCTGAACCATTGGTGTGGACAACAAAAGAAGGAGAAGTCCACTCTTCAGAAGATGAGACAGAAGAACCAGTCTCAACTCAAGGGGGAACTCTAGATCCATCCAGTCCAATATCATCTCCAATTGATACTCATACTGTAGAGGACCAGCAACCAAGTCCAAACCCTTCCAGTCCAAGACCTACCAACTTTCCAATTCATTCTTCTCCAAACGAGAATAGAACTACATAAGAAGATGGTCAATCAAGCCCAGCTAGACCTACCTCTCCACGATGCCAAGACTCCTCCATTTCTTTGCTAGAAATTGCCAAGAGAGCAAGGAAAAACAAAAGATGGTTTCAAGACCATGTCAGAGAAACAGTGATAGGAAGTCTTGAAGCTGGTGTTCGAACTACAAGATCAACGCAAGCAGTGGATAGCTCAGCTCAAGCCTCGTCTCAGCTCAATCAGTCTGAGGATCCAACTGACAAGGATGAATCTGTTCATGCGCAATTCGCAGCTGAACTTGCACTTCTTGGAAAGCTAGAATAGAATGGAGACGTAGCTATTGTATCCTGCTATGTTGCAGATGTTGCAGAAACTAAGGATATTCTAGAAGCTTTAGGATGCATCCAATGGACTCAGGCCAGGCAAGAAGAATTGAATGAGTTCCTCAAAAACTGTGTGTGGGAACTTGTTGAAAGACCTGAATGTGTAAATGTGACTGGCCTGAAATGGATATTCAAAAATAAGAGGGACGCTATTGGATATGTTGTCAGAAACAAGGCTAGATTTATGGCACAAGGATATTGCCAGAAAGAAGGAATAGATTCTGAAGACTCCTTCGCTCTGGTTGCACGCCTGGAAGCAATCAGAATTTTCCTAGCCAAAGCAGCTTACCATAAATCTGAAGTTTATCAAATTGATGTAAAGTGTGTATTTCTCAATGGTGAAATCAAAGAAGATGTCTATGTAGAACAACCTCCTGATTTTGAGAATGGTGATGGTAGAGTTTACAAGTTAAAGAAGGCCATCTATGGACTGAAACAGGCTCCACGTGCAAGGTACGATATACTATGCGACTTTCTCATTTAGTCAGGATTTTTTTGCGGCTCAGTCGAAAAAATCCTCTTTACCATCAAAGTTTGATGATATTCTTCGGTGTTTTCAAGTGAGCTTCCCTAGGCTCAACTTGGAATCTTTCGCACACTCCAACTGCATAGGATATGTCTGGTCGACTAGGAGTGAGGTAAAGCAGCGAACCACTGATCCCTCGATACTTCTTGGCGTCAACTGGATTCCCTTCTTGACCAGGGTCAATCTTCCAATTAGTATTCATCGGGATCTTAGTTATTTTGATGGACTCCATTCCGAATTTAGTAATCAGTTCCTTTGTGTATTTGGACTGATTGATAAAGATTCCTTCCGGAGACTGTTTCACTTGCAGTCCAAGAAAATAATTCAACTGTCCCATCATTGACATCTCGAACTTTTCCTTCATGAGTTGGGAGAATTTCTTGCAGAGAGCTTCGGACTTGGATCCAAAGATGATCTCGTCGACATAGATTTGTACCACAAGGATACCCTACTGATGATAACATCGAACTGACCGGCTATTCAGATGCAGACTTAGCTGCAACAAAGTTTATATGAAATTAACTTCAGGTTACTGTCAGTTCATGGGAAGCAAGTTGGTATCTTGGTTCTCAAAGAAACAGGTGTGTGTCGCAATTCTACTACTGAATCAGAGTACATGGCAGCAGGCAGTTATTGCATGCTGATCACTAAATTACTTAGCAATATAAACCGCAACTCTAACGGGCTATTGTAGCATTAGCAATCGGATATCGTATCCACAAGGACCATTTGACCGAACTTATATGAGAAATGAAATTCATGCATTTCCCTACTTTGAAACTCTAGATTCATCATGATTCTGGTTGATTCAAATACTCAAATAGAAAATTAAAGCAAATAAGGCAATCACAAACAATTAAGCACACTAAATTGATCAAGGAAACGATAAGAGACAAACGTTGATTCTAGGGATTTGTTTTGATTATATATGCCGATGAAAGTAACTTCCTAATTCACATATCAATATTTAATCTCCTTATTGAGAAGCAATCACAAAGCAATTCCCTAAACCTCTCTCAAAAGCTAGCAAAAGTAGATCAATCTAACGACTCTCTCGACTAAGACTCAAGAAGATAGATCAACTCCAAAAGGCACAAAGATTAAAAGCTTCCATACATGAATTCATCACCTACTAAGTCTCAAAACCATGCATGTTGTGCAATTTTGATTTGCATGCTCATAAAAACCTATTAAGAATTTTCACAAACACTTGGTATGCAAGAAAGATGATCAATAGTTCCCACATGAAAATAAGAGCCAAAACCACTATCAAATATGAGAAGGTAATTAGAATTAGAAGGTTAAGTTCATCACATCATTGAATCTCCACAAATCCCCAAAATCAACAAAGAAAATTAGCTAGACATGATAATTGAAATAACAAGAGAAATCGAAATGAAAACCATAAATAAAACCATAGCAATTGATACTAAATAACCGAAAATGGAAACATCTTCAATAAACTCCTTAATTGTAGCCAAATCCAACCATAAGATCAAATGTAAGATAAAAGCCCTAATTAAAACTAGAAAAGAAAACTTTGGGAAGAGGAACACTAGCTAGGAATGAAGATACCACGTTTTTGTGGCTAAATCCCCTTTATATAGGGTACAAGAAGTGCTAAAGCATGATAAAAGCGCAAAAAGGGCAAAATCAGAAAGTCTAGCATGAAATGGGCTAACTGGCGCCCTAGCCGTGCTAACCGGCGGTCCCGACGTAGGGCGCCGGTTAGCTATCAATTAGCATTAAGCCTTGAGTCTTTATGCAGGTCTAACTGGCGGATTGATAGTGCTCTACGCGCGACGTTTTTTTTTGTTTTGCCTCGTTCTCCTTGTCCGAACTCCGAATTGATCTCCATTTTTTCCTATGGCTTTGTATCGAACACTTCTTTAACATCTCATGATCATTTCACTCTAATTTTATTTTAATTTTTCTACATTTTGGTCAAAACTTATAAACAAGTGTAAAATCTTATAGAACAAGCAAAGTTAAACCAAATGCTTATTTATAACATGATTTCCAACAACAAATAGCATCAAATGAACCTTAAGCAATGTGGAAAAACCATGCTTATCACATGCAATTTCTCTGGTTAAAGCAGCATCTCAGAGACTATGAAGTGAAGACTGGACAAGTTCCCATCTATTGCGACAACTCGAGTGCCATAGCCATCACGGTGAAACAAGTTCATCACTCCAGAACTAAGCACATCGACAAAAGTCATCACCTCATCCATAATCATGTCGAAAAGAAGGATGTCATTGTTGAGAAAATTCACACTAACATTCAACGAGTTGACATCTTCATGGAGCCTTTGGTGGAGATGCGATTCAAGATGTTGTACCAACTCCTTGGATCGCTTAACCCAACCGATGAAAAAGTCATGAAGATAGAGATCACAAGTTTAGAGGGATCTCAACTTGAGGGGGAACTGAAGCCTCAAGTGCTAATTATCCAGTTCGTGGACAACTGCTTCAAACCTCAACTGAACAAACAAACTCGAATCAGTTGAGTGTATGCCGAACTGAGAAAACAGTCGAGACTCAACTCCTGTTGTGAGGTATTAATATTTTGTTGCATCCATCATACCCTAAGTCAGGAGATTTGATATTAATTCAAATACCCTTTGATGCAATGATATCAATCAATCAAAAGCCTGCGGTATAATTAAGTAAAACAGTGTGTCCTACTTCATAAGCCATACTTTAGACCGCGAATGGGCTGACATTACGTAGTTATTTATTCCCACGCGTGCGCGTGATCTTTACCGCGTCATCGATAATCTAAGTGCAATTAATTTGGCATGATTTTTGGGTAAAACCGCCGCGTGATCCTCAACATAGAATCCGATATGGCAGGATTCATTCTCATCCATTGAAATCGATCTTCTCCGTGGATAATAGGGTTGCTCCTTCTCGTGGAAATTCATAGTTTTCTCTTTAACTAACACATTTGCCTTGAAGTTTTTCTCTTTGGTTTAAGGTTTTCCTTTCTTCAGATTGAGAATATGTCTTTCTAGAAATCCTCCCATCTTACCCTCTTGACTCCAGTGTCCGCTCTGTTGAGTTAAGAAATCATTGTTCGAGATACCATGCGCCGCAGAGCCATCACCGCAAGGATGATAAAGTGGATCATTCGAGTTGCTCTTCCTCCGATCCATATGGACAGACATGAAAGACTTAGTCGGTTTCGAAGGCCACACAACCATACTCATGCGGGCTGCGTGTACGAGTATCGTTGGCCCTCAACCATCAACTCGATGTCATTTTCAACCTGTGTAGAATACGTCATGCCCGGACATCGGCATTCGATCACAAGACAGCTGTGTGTAAGGAAGCTCATCTTTGCTGACCTTCCTTCCATAAAAGTTGCAGGAGTCTTACGAGCAGAAGCACCTGGAGTCGCAACTACTCGTTCTGTCTTGCTAATGGTCTTTCCTGTCCTGGAAGTGGAAGGAAAATGGACAAGATTTCCTGCCTCCTCGGAAGTCGAACTCGGAATGCCTCCTGCTAATTTGCTTTACATCTTCCTTTTTGTTGATGCGAAAAATGGGGAAGTAGAACAGATAGTCACCTTGAAAGTTTTGTTTGGTTCAACAATTTCACAAGCATCCGCTCAAAGGTAAACTAAAGCAGGATTGCAGATCGACAAGGCCGTTGATCAGAAGGCTGATAAAGGTTCAAGAGAAGGGATGACCTCAGCCTCCAGCCTCCAGTGCTGTTGAAAATGGCTTAGCTCGACTATTCTTTTCCTGCCCGCTGTCCTGTTTTCCACTCCACTCCCGCCTTCAAAATTTATTTTATATGAGGACGAGTTTTACGTATTTGGAAAACGGCGAAATCTTAAGTCGTTTAACGGACTTCTACTTGACTCGGGTTTTTAATTTCTCGATTTGATTTCTTAAACTCTCGATTCTTAATTTCTACCCATGTACTAACCAATCAAACTCATCGGCACATAATTTCGTCACTTATACATATAATCGGGTATTCAAACATAAAAAAAAAATTATTTGTAATACCCCGATAATTTCTACTGTCTTTAAAAATGAAAGTTAATAATAATTATGGCTTTGCACGCCTAAGATCATGAAATTAAGTTCTAAGATTTACGGTGAAATCCGTTTCCGAAAATAATTTCCAGAAGTCGGACGAACGACTACTGTATTAGGGTTTTCGCGTCCGGTAAGTTTTTCGTCCGAAAACTCAGAATTGAAATCTGTCAGAATTTACATTAACTTTTTCTTCGATACGAGTTCACCGGAGAAAGTTAGTTTTTATGATTTTCCGGGCGAATTTTAGACTGTCTAATCCCGACTTTTTCTCAGATTTTGAAAAACGAATTAGGTTTTCCGAGTACGTGATATATTTCCAATCTAACAGACGAATTAGATTTTGTCAAATTCAAAACTATATAAGAAAGTATTTCTGGACTTTTTAATCGTCGTTTAAGAGCCGGAAACGAGATATTTTCGTCAAATAATGCCTCGCCAAACATGCCCTTAACGACTCACTCTCTTTGTTAGATTTTTTTTCCTACACTTTATGTATCTAACAATGACTCACCACTCTCTCCCTCCCATCTCCTCTTTACCGCCATCACTACTACTTCATTCTCTCTCATTTTCTTTTTACCAAACTCCATTGAAGCTCAAGGAAAATTCTTCATCAAGTGTTCATCTTCCATCCACCTTCAATTCCAATCACATATCTAGTAAGGTAGTCACTTAATCTTCATTTCTATCCAAGTAGAATTTTGTTTCTTTAATTTGGATCATGACCGACTTTTAGTGGAAGAAGAATTAGAATGATTCAAGCTTTATTACTTGTTATGAGATGGATAGGAATAGATTTCTAGGGTTGATTTGAAGAGAAAATTAAAAACCCCTATGATATACTAAGACCGAAAATTTAGGGCATGAGTAGTAGGATGTTTAATCTTTAATTAATTGGATGAATAAGCTTAGAAATGATTGAATTGTTGATTCATGCAAGAAGAATTAGAATCCCCTAACAATAAGATGATGATCGAATTTTTAGGGCTAGGGTTTCAACTTTGGAAATTAAATTAATGATGTAGAGTATTAATCCTTGATTGATATATGTTATAGTAGGTTTAGAAATAGATTAAAGGATTGAATTAATGAAGAAAAACACCCCTCCTCAACAAGCATTTAAACCATCGAGCACATTGCTCGGAATAAAAAACAAGTATCAAGTGTATATCAACAGACTTCCATTTCAAAAGAGCTGCAGCGGAAACTTGACTCAATTCCCAACATTCACACGTATGAAGACGTGCAAATACCAGTCCAACATCCGACTCGACTCAACCAAAAACACCACACCACCAAGTATCCATGCCATCACCATCCTGTCAACCTGCACGTTTAGAAATATACGCAGGGCTGAGTACTTTGTACTCAATGAACATATGCCGAAAACATTTGGAAAAAGATGCTCTTAAAGCTATATCAATTGAACTTGCCTTGCCGAAACATCACAAGTACTTAAGCAACTTAAAATGATTTTACTTGTGCATGCTAAACTATTTTCTTTTAAATAGACTGCGCAGTCAAAACATAACATATATCAACAGTATGCACTTGTGCATGCTAAAACATTTTCTTTTAAATAGACTGCGCAGTCAAAACATAACATATATCAACAGTATGCATCATCTGTCATAAATTAACTCACTCTGCCGAGAAGTAGGCCTCCTTCTCGAACACTGTGACCGGCCCAACTGAAGCAAGGCTCACAGTCACCTCAACATACCACACGTGGGTTTTGCCTTTTTACAGGATAATAATAATCTCAAGCAAACAAATGATAACACATACCAAACTCAAATAAAACGGCAAGTCAATTGCATTTAAAAATCCTATAATAATACTCAATAGCATAATAACATTCATCGATAGTTTTGGTTCAGAAAAGTCCACCTGACTTCCGAAGATTCTAGCTAAGCGGTTTAAGGGCTATTGTCCTCGCTTATCTTTCCATCCGGCTTGATCCTTCACAGATTGACAACGATAAAGAAGATAAGATATTACACAAAGACGGATAAAAGGCGTTGGTCTCGACTGAAGGACTTCTACTTGAGTCGTTTCTCTCTACGCTTTTTCTTTTCTAAAGGTCTCACATTCTCGTCTTTAAGCCATTAACTCTACTCGATGATTGGTTAGTACTACTAACCAATGTCTTAGCGCTTCTTGCTTTAATTAAGAAACGACATCTATCTAAATTCCATTACTCGAGTTTTCTTTTATAACTTAATCAATTCTTGATTTAACAACTCAATAGCTTAATTATTTTGCATACAAACAAACTTAATAATTCTTCACGTTATCACCAATAATATCAGTCACATCAAACATATTAATTCAATTGCATAATAATTCCAAATAAATCAAACACATTGTTTGTCACAGCCCCAAATCCCGAGGGACGGCAGAAGCCGGAGTGCGACTGGGATTGGATTAAAGAAGCGGGGAAGAAAGGGGGTTGAAAGAATGACATACATCAAGACAGCATCATTACTATGAACAAGACCTCGATATGTAATTATAAGGAGAAAGGAAGAGTTGACCTCGAAGATCACTCGACAAGGTTTACAGAAACGAACCTAAGTTAAAAGTATGAAACAGAATTTGAACCAAAAGTGGTATTCAATATTTACATCACAAAAGCATCAAGAGTTATGCAGCGGAAGAACTAAGCTAAGCATAAAGTGTTCTCAATTTCAAGAAGCTCGAATCCTAACTCAACCCTCCTCCGCTGTCGTCGCTTCAACCTGCATATTTATAAATACATGCAGGGCTAAGTACGGAAGTACTTAGTAGGCACAATGCCGAAAACATAGTCATAGATATTGATATACAGACAGCTCAATTATAGCGCATCGGGGTTTTGTTTGAAAAGGAGCCCGTGCCTATTAAATATTTTATCTCATTTAATAAAGTAGCTGTACAACATTTTTTTCTGGTATGTTACGTTCAAATCTTGACCAGAGCTCATTCACCGTGGCTGGCTACCCCTCAACAGGATACCACATACACCACAGGCTACAGTGTACACAACTTTGGATAGCGAGTCCAAAGTCCGATCGATAATAAAACTGGAAAGCACGAATGCTAACTCAGATAGGTACAAGAGAACTCACATAAAGCTCAAAAACATTTTAAGCCTGATATCACATTGAAAATACAGTTATCAAATCTCGTAAAGGTCACTTTCGAGTTGTGAAAAAACCCACATTTTATTTGTTATATAAGAAATGCCCACCTCGAAGATACAGAACTACTAAGTAACAAGTGTCCGTTTTCTAGCCTTCCGTCCTTTTCCCGAGCTGATTTCCTCCTTCATCGTACAATAATCATACATTGATAATTCGTTGTGACGATAAAAGAAAACAGAAATCGAATACATAATCGATTTAGTCTTTTATGTTTTCTTTAAACTTTTAGGCATTTGCACGCTTATCTAAACTCTTTTAGTTAATCAGATACGAGATGCGAACTCATCTCGTTTAGCTATCATAAGCTCGATAATTGACACTGAGGTCAGGAGGAAAAAGGCATTTATTAGCTTAATACGGTTTATAAGATCGGAAGAAACTAAGTTGAGAAGAAAAACAACTTAGGAAAAAGATTCTGAAAAATCACTGCGCAAGGCAGTAGCTCTGGGGACTGCCCAGAACAGAGAATCCCGAAACAGGGGATGTGCCCTGTACCTCTAGAAAGCCAAGGAAGTCTAGTTTATGCTCCAATTTACGGATCTCAATTCCGATAAACGAGCTAAGAGATATTTCAGTTTCCGGCAAGGGTCGCAGAACTGCCGCGAAAAACCCTAAGGATCGATAGAATTCGCCGTAAGACTTCCTAAGCTCGTTCTAAGTTATCGGACCTATATTCTCACGAAAATTCTGTCCCAAGGCAGTCAACATGTACCAAAATACGTGAAGGACTCCTTTCCATTTCTCGCTCACAAACGTGACGATTAAAACCTCGCATTAATAACTACACAAGTATTATACCATCAAGCTAACACAATCAAACCTAACATTTCGATTATAACCTAAGCTCAACATTTCCTAGCTCGGATTTAAACGACGTCAACTACAAAGTTGTTCCCTCATCAATAACAACCAAAGTTATCCAATTACAACCCTCAATCGCCGTTTCTATTATTAATTATAAACATTAGCTCGTCTCTAACGGATTTTCAAACGTCATCGGAATTCATTCAAATTAAACCATATTAATCATCATCTATCGAGAATCATTACTACGTATCTCATAACCTCAAAACATTAACCAAGCTCGGTTTTATTTCCCATTATTCGTCTCATATGTTCTACCAAATATTATTAGAAAAACTCCAATTAATTTATATCATCATCTAAAATAATTAGAAGTATTAATCCATCATAATATCATCATTCGAAACAAGCTACAATCAACCCCTATCTCCTAAATAAAATCGGTAATAGCTCAAAGTTTATAGGGGTGATTTTCCTCATTATTTAGCTTCATTAAATCATTAATCAACCTACTACAACAACTATTATCCATTGATTAATCCAACAACATCATAAATCGAATTTCCATATTGAAACCATAGCCTAATTTTTCGGTCAACATCATTTACATAGGGGATTCCAATTATTTTTGTATCAATCAACAACTAAACAACTCCTAAGATCAATTATCCAACCAAAATTATAAATTAATCATCCTAAACCATATGCCCAAAATTTCGGCCCTATTAGATTTTAGGGGTTCTTGAATTTCTCACCAATTAAACCATAGGATTCATTCCTAATACATCTAATTTAATTAATTGAAGCTCAAATCATCACCCTAACCATCTAATAAAATCGGTCATGATCAAAATTAGAAGAAAAATAAAACTAATTGGATATAAAAGTAGAGGAGATAATTACCTTAAGATTTAACAAAGGAAGATTGGAAAATAATGGATGGTTGATGAATTAGAAGAAAAATCCTTCCAAGAACTTCAATGTCCTTCAATGGTATTTGAGAGGAAATGGGGATGGTGATGGTGAGATTGGCGGTGGTGGATGGTGGAATAGGGTAGGATATTAGTTAATTTCTAACAATAATATCTAACAACTAATTAGGTGGCAAATAGTATAAGTAGGAGGTGTAAAAAGGTTAAGCATGAGGTGGAAAGCATAAAGTAGAATAAAATGAAAATATTCTAATTGAGAGAGAGATGTCGGCAGCCATGATTTAGTTTAGGAGATATATCGCGCTTTTTCCCGTGTGATACGACGTTACGACATTCGAGAAATTAATACGTGCTCGGTTTCGATTTTCGTCGGATTCCGTCTCGACCATAAATTTCGATATATTTGAAATACTTAAAAAGTATATTTCAAGCTTAAAAATCTAAAAAGATCATTAGGACATCACAGTCTGGAAATTAGTTTTCGTACGCGAAAACCCTAATACGGTAGTGATTTAACTGACTTCCGTAATTTATTTTTGGAAACGGTTTTCACCATTGGTCTTAGAATTAAATTTTATGAACTTAGGCGTGCAAAGCAATAATTATTAATAAATTTCATTTTTAACGACGGTAAGGATTTTTCGGGGTATTACATCTTACCCCCCTTGGGAAAAATTTCGTCCCGAAATTTGCATATCTTCTGCTAATGATGAGGATACCTCTCCTTCATCCTCTCCTCGAGCTCCCACGTGACGTCCTTCTGCCCGTGGTGATTCCATAACACCTTTACTGATGGTATCGATTTGGTTCGTAATTTTTGAATTTTCTTATTCATAATTGATATCGGCCTCCCATTATAGCTCAAATCAGATTCAAGAACTACGTCTTGCTGACTGATCATATGTTTAGGATCATAGATGTATTTTCCCAACTGAGAAACGTGAAACACGTTATGGACACTTCCTAGACTTGGCGGTAAGGCCAATCTATAGGCAACGGGTCCTATTCTCTCGAGAATCTCAAAAGGTCCTATGAACCTTGGTCGCAACTTTCCCTTAATACTAAATCGAATGATTCCTTTCGAAGGCGAAATCTTAAGGAAGACTTTATTCTTCACTTAATTATTTTTATTTCAATAAAAACTAGTTTATTTTATTAATTTAATTACAAAATTTCTTTTTGATTTAATTTAATCAAAACTCAAATCTTCAAGTCTTATTTCAAGAACACTTAGAACACTTAAAACACTTAATAGATTGTAATGCCCCGGAAATTCCTTACGATCTCAAAAATTTAAAGTTAATAAAATAAAAAGCTTTGCACGCCTAAGTTTACGATTTTGAATTCTAAGACTAACGGTCAAATCCGTTTCCGAAAATAATTTACGGAAGTCAGCTAGATGACTATTGTATTTAGGGTTAGCGCGTACGAAAAGTTTTTAGTTCGTGAACTCACAATGGAAAACCGTCTGATTTTTACATTCACGAAATCGCGATACGAACTCGCTGGAGAAAGTTCATTTTTATGTTTTTTCGGACGAAACTTGGACTGTGCCGTCCCGAGTTTTTGTCAAAATAATTTTATAAATTTATTTTCCGATTAAGTTTTATACGTTAGAATTTTTGGACGAATCGGATCGTGACGATTTTGTACCGAACTATGTTTTTCGTCGTTCGATTTCCGTAACGTCGTATCGCGCCGGAAAAGCGCGTATTTTCTTTCTCCCTCTCCCCTTGACCAACCTCCCTCCTCTCACATTAAGGGATATTTTGATTTTATAATGTTTAAAGTGTGACACCTATTGTTGTTACTATTGCAACTTTACACCTAATAGGTTTTATACCTTATAATATGTTAATACAATTAAAATCACATCTCCCCCCCCCCCCATTTTCGGCAGCTTCATCTCCTCTCTCTCCCATCTTCTTTTCATCATCTCCTTTGAAGACACTTGAAGTTCTTGAGGAGGACAAATCACAAGTCATTCATCCAACCATCCAAACCTACTACTTTCTTTACTAATTATCAAGGTATTCATCTCCTCTTTAATTCTATCCATCCATCATCCTCTTCTTCTCTTTTTTTTTTTCTTTTTGCTCGAAAGTTAGGGTGATGAATTAGATGTTTCGATCTTGGATTGATGAATTTAGATGTGTTAGATAGGATAATTAGGGATTAGAATTGAACAAAATCAAGAACCCTAATACCCTAGTCTTTACCGAAAATTTAGGGGAAATTGGTAGGATTTTTGAATCCTTAAATTGATGATAAATTCATGCTTAAGAAGTGCTTAATTAGTGACTAGAACAAAGAGAAATCGAAAGCCCATGTTATGTTGAAAATCGATTTAGGGTTTGAGTTTTGAATTAGGGATTTTTGCATGTTAGTATGTAATTGGATTTCAATTGATTAATTGATGTTATAGTAGGTTGATTAATGAATAAATGGTGTTAATTGGAGAAGAAAATCACTCTCTTAACCTCTCTATGAATACCGAAAATTATTAGAGTTTTAGGGGTTTTCATGTGTTTGGTTTAATTAATGTTTAGTTGATAGAATATGGTTGCAAATGATGTTAGTTGATAATAAGATTTAATTGAGAATTTTCTAAAAATGTTTTATGGAATGTAAGAGACAAAGAACTCGTCGTAAGTTGAAATATAGTGTTGATATGAAATGATTATATGCATGAAAGTGATTCTCGTTAGATGTTGTTTAATGACGTAAAATTTGAACGAAATCCGACAACTTTGAAAATTGTGTAAGAGACGAACAATTAGACGTAAGTAATAACCGAGAAGTCGAATGAGAATTTTAATTTGATATTATTGTCTATGATGGACTTGGGAATAACTTTGTAGTTGATGTCATGAGCTTTTGACCTAATATAATATGAGCTATAGTGATAATCGAGAACTAGAACGTGAAGTTGCTATCTTGTTGGTTTAGTACTTGTTAGTTGAAAGCTGACGTTTAGAACGTCGTGCTATTGGACAAGTTTTGAGAAGGAGTTCATCACGTACGGGAGTACGTGATGATTGCCTTGAGGGTCCAGTTTCTTAAGAAATCGAATACAAGAGCTTAGAACGAACCTAAGACGTTATACGTCGAATCTATCGAGCAACTAGGGTTATCGCGGCAGTTTTGCGACCCTCGCCGGAAACAGTAATAACTTTTAGCTCGTTTATCGGATTTGCAATCCGTATATTGGAGCGTAAACTAGACATCCCAAACTTTCCAACGAGACAGGGCTCATTCCCTGTTTCCAGATCCACTGTTCTGGGCAGTCCCCAGAGTCACTGTAATGCGCAGTGAAATTTCAGTTCAATCTTCTAAGTTGTTTCGTTCACAACTTAGTTTCTTTCGATCGTTTAAGCCGTAAGAACTAACGAATATCTTCCTACTGACCCTAGAGTCACGAAAGGAGCCTTGAGTGCTAATTGAGTCGAGATCTCATCTCTTACCCGTTCAAGTAAAGAAGTTTAGTTAAGCGAGAAATTGCATAAGTCGCAATCGTAATTTTTACTAAGTTGATTCTTTCCAACTTAGTTCCTTATGATCTTTTAAGTCGTATTAAGCTATCGACTACCCTCTCTACTGACCTAAGAGTCGAGTATGAGACTTTTCGAGTTCTAAACAGGATTTGTTCGAGTCTCGTTCCCGTTTAAGTAAAATGAATCTAGTAAGCGTGCAAATGCCTAAAGAATGAATCGACTAAAACTTTTTTTCAAGTTTCTTTGATCGATTATCTTTTACGAATCGATTCTTAAGAATTATTATTTTACGATGAAGGAGGAAGCCAACAGTAAAGAAAGGACGGAAGATCCGAAGATTGGAAGTTAGTACTTCTTAGTTCTGTATTACGAGGTGGGCTTTTATCTATATCAAATAAAATGTGGGTTTTTCCACAACTCGAAAGTATTATTTATCGCTTTGATAATTGTGTTTTCAAAGTGATAATCTTGGCATAACCTGTTTCAACTATTTTATGTGAGTTCTCTTGTACCTATTTGAGTTAACCTTCGGGTTTACCAGATTTCTGAGTTAACCTTCGGGTTTTCCAGACTTTTAGAGTTAATCTAACTAGGTTAACTAACGATCGGCTTTGAGTTAGCTGCTAAGTGCTTTCCAGAGTTAGTGCACTTTGTAACCTATGGTGTATGTGGTATCCTGTTGAGGGGTAACCAGCCACGGTGAATTAGCTTTGGTCAAGATTGAACATAACATACTCTGAAAATGCTTGCGCAAGCTGCTTTATACAAATCAGTCAGAAAATGTTTAGTAGGCACGGGCCTTTTCAACAAAACCCCGATGCGCTACGGTTATAAAATGCCAGATTATTTATACTTATGATTATAATTTCGGCATCGTGCCCACTAAGTACTTTTGTACTTAGCCCTGCATTGTTTTCTAAATGTGCAGGTTGAAGCGACGTGAGCGGCAGTGGTTGAAGTTGGGTTGAGAAGTTAGGAAGCTTTAGTTATGACTCTTCCGCTGCAAAACTCTAGAATCTTTTTGAGAATATGTGTATTGAACAAAACACTATAGTATAAGTCTGTAATCGTGAACTTAGATACCTTTGTGTACCTTTGTCGAGTAATCACTCGTGATTAACTCTTTTTTTTTTTTTTATTTTATTCCAGTCTTGTTCATTGAATGTTTGATGTCGTTTATGTATGTTTAGTCAGTTAGCCCCCTTCCACCTCGCTTCTTTAATCCAACCCCAGTCGTACCCCGGCTTCTGCCGTCCCTCGGGATTTGGGGCTGTGACAGAGTGGTAATAGAGCAAGGTCTGTTTTCCTGCTCTGATCATCAGTCATTCTTTTCTAGTATAAGTTATTCTTTTAGTAATACCACAAAGTGGTATCTGAGCAGAAGTTCGTTTTCTGCTCTGGTCGCGAGTCAGTCTTCTAGACTGAGTCATTCTTTCAGTAATACTACTAAGTGGTAACGGAGTACTAAGTTGTTTCCTGCTCTGGTTATGAGTCATTATTTTTCTAATACGAGTCATTCCTTCTAGTAATATCACAGAGTGGTATTTTTATGCAAGTCTTCCTTCGAGTAATAGTATAGAGTATTCATTCGTACTCTATATCGAGTCTTCTTTCGAGTCATAAGATGGAATAATGGTATGTACTTTAGGTCAGAATCTTCCGTCAAGAGTTAGACTATAACACTAAGATTGAGAATGTAGATGTCAACTCAACCTCCCGCTCCGTTGACTCAACGAGGAAAAGGAAAGAATTTCAATTATGCGATTTCTTTTAAATAAGAAATTCTATGAGCAAGTATTCAATAAAAATTGAGAATGAGAATGAGTTGTGTTTTAAAAAAAAAAATAGAATTTTACAGAAGTATAATTTTTATACTTATGTGATTATGCGATAGTACAAGTACTATCTTATGTGAAATTATTTGCGCGATAATTTCTTTTTTATGAAAAATTATGCGGATACAAGAATATAGTTGGATTTTAGGAATTTTTCCCGATTCGATGAGAACGTAGACTTGAAACCTAAGAACTTTCCGGTTCTTCGAGAATTTAGACGTTTTTAAGAAACGTTATTTCAAATGATTTTGAAAGGAGATCCTCAACACGAGAAGGACTTCTTTTGATAAATGTCACATGCGTATAGTGACATGAATAAAGACTCGGCAAAGTCAATTTTTGTTTTAAAACCCGATAAGAATTTTCCTTCGAGGGAAATGAAATAAATAATGATAAAATAAAGTAAATATGTACGAAAGGAATGAAAGAAACATATAGACGTGTGAGAAAAACGTGACTCCAAATTATCCGAGAAAAGGTTGAAACAAGGAGGATAGATTGAAATAAACGGAAGAGCCGAATGTTACCTCTGTTGTAAGGGCATGAACAAAGTCTCTTGGAGATGACTTTGTTTTACTTATTAGGAGCCGTTCAAGTATTCGATTAGCTTAAAATTTGTATCTTCCTCGAGAAGATTGAGTATTCCGAGCTAAATTGGAAAGTTTCAAAAAATTTCTTTTTAAGAAGTAGTTGTGTGTGCAATTCGAGAAATTGCTGCTCGATTTAGGAAAGTAAATTCTGTATGAAGTGATCGACAGAGCGAGACAGAAGTTCCATGTGATTGAGAGACTGTTATGTGGACTTGATCAACCCACATAATAAGAAACTCAGTAATATGGGTCTTATGCCCCGCTAGTAAAACCTTTTTAGTATGGTATAAGTGGTTTAAAGAGACGAATGTTACTTACGTATAAGTAACTTGTAACGACGTCGTTCCTTTCCTTTTCGTTTCATTTTTGTAGTGTTCGCCTTGTTCGAACTTTGCAAAGAGAATTGTTTCACTATTAGGAGTCAAGCGCGAAGCTTGATTAAATTTCTAACGATCGCTCGATTTTAGCGACGCCGACTAGAACGTATGTTCTAAAAAAAAAGTTATTCTTAGGATTTATTCCATTTTCTCCTTTGGAATTTATATTTTTATACTTCGTCCTTTGCCGAAGAATACAACGCATACGACTATTAAGAGTTGTAAATGACAAGGTCTTTTGTAAATGAAAGTTACTTTTGCATAAGTAACATGAACAAAGTAGACGTGCTTTGTTTTAATAAATGAGAGTCGATGAAAAATTTTCTTTGAGAAAGAAATAAGGAATAATGAAGGAGAATAATAAAAAATTAAAGTAAGAAATTAAAAGAATGAGATAAGAAATGGGAATAAAACCTTGAAATTTTATTTCTATATATTGTGAGTACGAGAGCAATTTTCTGTGAAATTGCTAGATGTCTAAGATAAGTTGTTAGATTAAGTGTGGTAATATTACAATTGAATAAGGAGTATTCATTTTGTAATTTAAGATTTTCCGTAAGATAAGGTATCATCTTACCGTTACTGATCCGTGTATCTTAAAAACTTTGTAGGATGATTTCCAGTAGTGACACGGCTTCAGAGAGTCAGTCCCCGCCACAGCGTACTTGGGCAGATCAGTTATTAGATAGGTATAGAGATTATGAGGCAAACCCGAGACACGACGTAGGACAGAGGATTAGTTACTTCTCGTCAGTTTATTATCCAGTCCGGCATACTATTCCAGAGAGTCGGGCGATACTTGACTTGGTTAGACGACTACCAGAGGAATGGCGTGGTTGGGCACACGACACGGCGTGGTACTACCTTGGGATGTTTGACGACGATATAGAGTCGATAGGTGATTACAATGGATTCGCTTTAGAGGTACACAAGCGTTTCTTTGAGAGCAGACTCATAGCAGCATATCCTGTTCTGGCGCATCCTCCCTACACTCACTTTCTGGCAGATTCAGAGTCAGAGCATGATGAGACGGGACCAGAGATGATTGCGCAGTTGGAGATCCCTTCAGTGATGGTACCTAGTGTGGACACATGGGAGTTAGTTCCAGAGACATCAGATGGCCTAGGGTTACCCGCTCCTTTTCAGCATGAGCCTTCCATGAGAGTTCAGGGACCATTTCAGTCAGGACCAGAGTATTTAGACACAGACGCAGAGCTTGCCGCCCTATTACAGTTTCCATCATCTTACAGACCCCTTGACGAGATATGCTCGGAGTTGACTAGAGTTAGGACAGAGTTTGAGGCAGGACCGTCCAGGGTCCATTCCAGAGAGGAGTACGAGTCCTGTTCACTTCCCGACCGCCTGCTGCCTCTGAAGAAGCGGGCATCAGTGACCTGCTGGGACTACTTGGCTTCAGATTCAGAGATGACAGTTTCAGATGTGCCTGCACCACCATCACTTAAACTTGCAGATGGCACTACCTTGAGGGTCGACGAGGCACTCCAGTTTACTTTCGGTTCAGAGTCAGAGAATGAGGACCCGGATGAGGATCCGAAAGAGGACACCGAAGAGGATTCGGACGAGGACCCGGACGAGGATCCCGAGGAGAATTAGGCCATAGTGGGCAGTGGTGACTTGACCGCAGTTTGTTAAGCAAGACGTCAGAGACGCATAGTAGTATAGTAGCCTTTGTTATGTACATAGTCGGATCAGTAACTAGATAGTTTTGTAGTACTCCATCGGATACGAAATTTTATGAATCGTTTCCGTTCTAGTACTTCCAGTAGTACGGTAATGCAATATGTTAGTGCATTCTGTACACGTAGGCAGTTAGCCTAGCTTAGACTCGTTGTAGTCTAGTTTTGTATAAATCCTTGTTAAAGGCAAAACTAACATATCCTTTTTGATGTATGTATGTAATATACATGACCCATGAGAGGGTTTTAGTCACAAGAAGTTTCTTATGAATCGTATAACTAAACCACAATATCAAACGAAACTCGTGTAACGAGAGTTTAAATTAACCTTGGAGGTTAAAAGTTGAGAGAAATAGAGTCAAAGTTATTTTGTTATTCTTGTTTATGTGAAAGTATTAAGTGGGAAAAGAAAAGGGTTAGTGAGAAAATGAAGGCTTAAAAAAAAAAACAAGTGCTAATAAGAAAAATTTTGTATCTTACAGTTTTAAAAATGTCGCTGAGAGTTGTTAACGATCGAAGAGGACCTGAAAATCCTAAAGGACCTGATAGAGGTCAAGAACAACGTATAAGCGAGGAAAGGCAAAAACACCCAGCAACCTTTTCACTACCCCTATCTCCACAACGTCATAGCATTGAGGATTTATTCTTCGGAAGTAAACCACCATATTTCGATGCATCTGGCAATTCAAGTGAGGCCGAACAATGGATACGTTCTATGGAGAGAATCTTTGAGCCGATTAGACTTACTGATGAGGAGCGTCTAGCATGCGCTGGGTATCAGCTAACCGGACCAGCTAAATATTGGTGGAAGACTAGACAGAGACTTATGCCGGTAGAACAAGCGGCTCTAACCACCTGGAATGGTTTTAAGGAGGCATATTATGAAAAGTATGTAACCGATCAAGTCGAGACTAAGGAGGAAATAGCCAGGAAGCTTTAGGGAGAACTTAAGTATGAACTGGGAATAGCAGTAGCCAGACAGGAGGGATTGAGTTATGCCGAATTACTAGAACGAGTTCGAGAAATAGAGGCAGTAGTGCCTAGTAAGGAAAAGATAGTAATGTCCACACCGGCACCAAACCAGACCTCAACCCAAAATCTTCCCAACAATAAGGTTAACCATAAGGGAAAAAGGAAATGGGAAGGAAGTAGCAGTGAGTGCTACCAGCGCCACAACAGTCAAGGGAAACAGAATAGGACTAGGCAAGGTTTCCACCAGCCAGGAAAAGGAAGTAACTATGGAAAGAAAGCAGGGCAAAAGAATAATCCACAGAGGAATGAACAAACCGGTCCGGGCAAGAGTAACAATCCACTAGGACAGCTGCAAGGGCAGCAAAGGAATGAAAATCTGGGAGGAAATCACACAGTAAGGGTTAACACTCATGTTTGCCTCCAATGCGATAAATCGCACTCAGGCGTGTGTTAGGTAGGCACTGGCAACTGTTACAACTGTGGACATAAGGGACATATTAGGAGAAACTGCCCGGAACCACTGACGGCAAATGGAATTAACCAGCACGATCAGCTCCAAACTCAGAGAAATACTAGAGAAAAGATCCCTTCTCCAGTTTGCCCTAAGTGTGGTAAGAAACACCCCGGGATATGTCTAGCCAAATCTGGTGTTTGTTACAATTGTTTGCGTAAGGGAGACGTTAAGAAAAATTGCCCAGAACTGAAGCAAGCGGCAAAACAGAAACATGGAGTTTCTGCGTGTGCTGGACGCGATAAGGAGCCTGAGGGTGTATGTCTAGCGAACATGGATAGATGCTTTAACTGTGGAATGTTGGGGCATATGAGTAATGACTGCCCAATGCTGTTTCAAATGATAGTACCATTTCAGTACGGCCAGCCTCAACCACTGATTACAGCTCAACTTCAGTCACAGCCACAACTGCTACAACCACAACAGAATGCGGGAGCTTACATGATTAGGCAGGAGGGGCATAGTGAAGGAAAGGAAGATTTGGCAGGTATTGGACGAACCTTATAAAATTACCCTGTCAAAATTGTTGACCCATACTAGAACTTTATACCAGTTTTCTAGTACCTATTGACCATACTAGAGCATTATATTCATTTGACTAGTACCCTCTGACACTATAGGACTAAGACTAGAACGCTCTAATCTTGAAATAAGAACAACTACGCTTTAGGGAGTGTTGATGACCTCAGAGAATTATTCCCTTAGTTTCATAGAGCATAGAATCTAGAAAGAGCTCTCAGTCTGTAAATCCATACTTTCGTTGAGCATAGAATTTAATTTAGGGTCTTTCTGTTAGAACATAGCAATCGATTGGGAAGTAGTAAAATGTACAATAGATTATAGGAATAGATTAGTTGTTTGAGAATTACCATGATTCTCGACAACGAGAGAAAAATCTCTTTTAAAAAAAAACCCCGAGTAGAGAACCTACAGAATTATATGAAATATCTGGTTTACTACCGGATTGTCGTGTAGGTTTCACGATCGACTTAGAACTACGAGCAGCTCCCAAATTAAAGGCCTTATGTAGAATGGTATCAAGGGAGTTAGAGGAGCTTAAGATCCAACTGCAAGAGTTGTTAGATGACGATTTTCTTTAGACAAACGTTTTCACCATGGAAAACATTTGTGATGTTCATCATCAAAGAAGGATGATTCTGTGAGATTGTATATAAGCTGTCAAAGGTTAAATAAGATAACCCTAAAAAAATAATTATTCTTTTATGAGAATATAAGACCCCTGATAAGCTTAAAAAGAAAACTTTTCAGATACTCGTTGCTATGCTAAGAACGATAAGATTAGCCAAAGAGCGAATTGAAGAACACGTAGCCAACAACCGAATTGTTGTAACAATAATTATTAAGCTATGATAGGTATTACGACTTACGAGACCTTGTAGAAGGAAAAGATTTACATAGCTGCCTTATTGTTATAAGGTAGGTGAAAGCAAAAATTTAGGACCAGACGCGGTCAATGAAATGATCGAGATCATTCGATAGATTCGAGTCAGAAGAAAACGATTTTTAAAGAAGACAAGAGTCTTAAGTATATTCGACAATGCGAACTTAATAATTGAGAAGGAAAATAAAAGCTCCTTAAGATTTCTCCGTTAATGAGAAACATTAGTTTCGTGTCAAGTTCAGGCTACGACAAAGATTTATATAATTAGTAAGTAACTTGGAAAAGATAGTTCCAATACGAATAGTTATGGCTTTATCGCCAAGTTTATGAAATGCTTATTTTAAGTAAATCTTTTTGAGAAGAAGTATGTACGTTCGATTCAATACACATAGTTGGTCAGCAGAGCATTGATCTTGAAATCGACTTAAGTTATTAGGAAGAATCGAAAACGATCTTGGATCGAAAGGCGCAAAGGTTAAGGAGCAAGTCGAGACGATTAGTAATAGCGTTATAAGATCATCACAGGCAAGAGAAAGCCATGTGAGAATTCAGAGACAAAGAACTCGTCGTAAGTTGAAATATAGTGTTGATATGAAATGATTATATGCATGAAAGTGATTCTCGTTAGATGTTGTTTAATGACGTAAAATTTGAACGAAATCCGACAACTTTGAAAATTGTGTAAGAGACGAACAATTAGACGTAAGTAATAACCGAGAAGTCGAATGAGAATTTTAATTTGATATTATTGTCTATGATGGACTTGGGAATAACTTTGTAGTTGATGTCATGAGCTTTTGAGCTAATATAATATGAGCTATAGTGATAATCGAGAACTAGAACGCGAAGTTGCTATCTTGTTGGTTTAGTACTTGTTAGTTGAAAGCCGACGTTTAGAACGTCGTGCTATTGGATGAGTTTTGAGAAGGAGTTCATCACGTACGGGAGTACGTGATGACTGCCTTGAGGGTCCAGTTTCTTAAGAAATCGAATACGAGAGCTTAGAACGAACCTAAGACGTTATACGTCGAATCTATCGAGCAACTAGGGTTATCGCGGCAGTTTTGCGACCCTCGCCGGAAACTGTAATAACTTTTAGCTCGTTTATCGGATTTGTGATCCGTAAATTGGAGCGTAAACTAGACATCCAAACTTTCCAAAGGTACAGGGCTCATTCCCTGTTTCCAGATCCCCTGTTCTGGGCAGTCCCCAGAGTCACTGTAATGCGCAGTGAAATTTCAGTTTTCAATCTTCTAAGTTGTTTCGTTCACAACTTAGTTTCTTTCTATCGTTTAAGCCGTAAGAACTAACGAATATCTTCCTACTGACCCTAGAGTCATGAAAGGAGCCTTGATTGCTAATTGAGTCGAGATCTCATCTCTTACCCGTTCAAGTAAAGAAGTTTAGTTAAGCGAGAAATTGCATAAGTTGCATTATGAACTAAATCGTAATTTTTACTAAGTTAATTCTTTCCAACTTAGTTCCTTATGATCTTTTAAGTTGTATTAAGCTATCGACTACCCTCTCTACTGACCTAAGAGTCGAGTATGAGACTTTTCAAGGTGATAATTGTGTTTTCAAAGTGATAATCTTGGCATAATTGTGTTTTCAAAGTGATAATCTTGGCATAAATTGTTTCAACTATTTTATGTGAGTTCTCTTGTTCCTATCTAAGTTAACCTTCGGGTTTACCAGATTTCTGAGTTAACCTTCGGGTTTTCCAGACTTTTAGAGTTAATCTAACTAGGTTAACTAACGATCGGCTTTGAGTTAGCTGCTAAGTGCTTTCCAGAGTTAGTGCACTTTGTAACCTATGGTGTATGTGGTATCGTGTTGAGGGGTAACCAGCCACGGTGAATTAGCTTTGGTCAAGATTGAACATAACATACTCTAAAAATGCTTGCGCAAGCTGCTTTATACAAATCAGTCAGAAAATGTTTAGTAGGCACGGGCCTTTTCAACAAAACCCCGATGCGCTACGGTTATAAAATGCCAGATTATTTATACTTATGATTATGATTTCGGCATCGTGCCCACTAAGTACTTTTGTACTTAGCCCTGCATTGTTTTCTAAATGTGCAGGTTGAAGCAACGTGAGCGGCAGTGGTTGAAGTTGGGTTGAGAAGTTAGGAAGCTTTAGTTATGACTCTTTCGCTGCAAAACTCTAGAATCTTTTTGAGAATATGTGTATTGAACAAAACACTATAGTATAAGTCTGTAATCGTGAACTTAGATACCTTTGTGTACTTTTGTCGAGTAACCACTCGTGATTAACTTTTTCTTTATTTTATTCCAGTCTTGTTCATTGAATGTTTAATGTCGTTTATGTATGTTTAGTCAGTTAGCCTCCTTCCTCCCCGCTTCTTTAATCCAACCCCAGTCGCATCCCGGCTTCTGCCGTCCCTCGGGATTTGGGGCTGTGATATAGATATATTTTTCTATTTATTTTCAATTCTTAACACTTTTAAAGCTTTTAAAACTTCATTCTTTTATCACAAAAAATCCTATCTTCATCTAGGATTCAACTTAACACTTTAATACACATCAACAACATTATAACATCAAAGTCATCAAATCTTCTAAATCATCCTAAAGTTATTTTCTTTAAAAACTTTACATGCAAATCGATTTTCTCCAACTTAACAATATAAAAGATTAAATCATCACATCTCATAATAATCTCATGCTCAAAACATCATTTAAATCATCAACAAAATTAACAAAATAATTTCTCCTTTTCTCACAAAAACTCACGGCATTCATATCATTTTTAGAGCAATTTATTTCTCAATTTTTCATGCACATAATTTCATTCTCAATATGATAAAAATCATAAATCAAGCATCAAGATAACAATAACTCAAGAAATTCAAATTCTCCTATTTTTCTCTAAATTTTTGGTATAAACCATATTTTAGGGTTTTTAATTTCTTTTTCTTCTCTTAATTCATCGATTAAATCCCAGAGTTCAATTCTTCTATCGATTTCTCCTCACTTATTTCTCACATCGATAACCTAGGTTTGCCTAAACATAAAATAAATACCATGCATGCATGTTTTCTTTCTTTAGGGCTTATAGAGATACATATATACAATAAATCAAATGAATTATCATACTTTAGAAATTAAATGAGATCTTCTCCTCTTGATCTTCTTGAAATCGAAATTGATGGGAAAGATAGGCTCAACTTCTAGCTTGGATTCCTCTTGGAAGAACTTGTCTTGAATCCTCAAGAAAAAAAAATATAAAACAACAATCAATCATCCATTTTTAGGGCTTAAGAGCCAAAAATAATGAAGAATGAGGATGATTATTGGATTTCAAACTCAAGAACTTGAAGGATTATTACCTTTCAACTTGGGGTTTGGAAGAACTAAGATGATGATGATGATCTTCTCTTGATTTGCATGAGATTGGAGCTTGAATACAAGGCTTTAATGGAAGAAATTCCAAGTATGTATGTGTGTATGTGATTCAAGGGAATGGGGAGAGAGGGAAGAGAGTTTTTATTGCTTTAGCTTTCTTGAATTTTTTCGAAAGAGAGAGAGATAGCTTGAATGAAAAATAATTCTTCTTTTGTATGGAGAGAGATAGGTAGGATGCATGCACTTGATTACCAACATAGAGAATAAAGAATGATGACAATTAGTGTTGGAACTTGGTTTGATGTGATGGATTTTGCATGCAATCTAAGCATCACAATTTACTAAGATCTTGTAAGAATAATCATGATTAAAGCTACATAGTAGGCTTGGAGAGAGATTAAGGAGAGAGATAGAGAGAGATGGCGGTGGAGAGGGGAGAGAGATGAGTGACACTTGTCTCGTTATTTTATTACGGGCATTAATCACCCGGTCGTAAAAAGTTTTCCGGATAAAAGGGTCCGCATTATTCCATTTATGTTAAAAACAGGTCTAATCTCTCCTCGTCTCGTTTCCGACATTAAAACATCTCAAACCTAATTCACATCTCATTAAATAAATTAAGGATTCTGTTCATCTAATTTTTAAATCTTAATTTCATATAACGAAGAAAACTTACAAATTAGTCGGCTTATTAATCCGCTTATTAATCCTTTAAAGATTAAATCCTCGTAACTCTTCTCAAATTATCTCGGATAAGCTTCTATCTTATCTCAATGATTTTAGAATTAATTATAGGTTCAAAGATTTTAATCAAAATCTATTCTAAGTTCTTCGGCGCATAGAAATTTCTCGGTTATTAACATTATTCTCTTCCAATCAAAAATCTTCGGAGTTTTTCTGAAAATCATACTCATACTCATCCTCATATAAGCAAACTCAATATATACATCACATTATCATTTCAAGAAATAGACACAGATAATTTCACGTAAAAATACATAAGGGCATTCCAGTCATTTTACTCATTTATACTTATAAGGTTATTTAATACGCTCTCAAACGTTATAGAAGTTCGAGGTATTACAAGAACCCAGAAGATGGAAACGCCGATGAAGAGCACTATGATGATCGTGGTCCGAGTGAGGATGATTCTAACGTCTAGAATCAGTTCAAGCAAGCTGTGGAAATTCGAGAAGTGTTTATCGTTCGAGAATCGAACTCTATTTAATTTTCAGCAGTGATGTAATTATTCGTGGCATGATGTTGGGTTAGATAGTAAGATTGAACGCGAAGAGATAGTTCGTGTAGTTCGATTAGTGTGCTAGATTATCGAGTAGACGTGAGGGAAAAATTTTTCTGTGTAAATGCTTTAATCCCTATCGTGTATTAAGTCCTCAGAAGAGGCCACTATCGAGTGATATGAAAAGATGAGCCGTTAGGCCATTAAAATAAACTTTGAGTCTCTTAAGAAATTAAATTAACCCGAGTATGCAAGATTCGGGAATAATGATTAAGACGAGAATGATTAACGAGATAAGAGTTAAGTAAACGGAATAAGCTATTCTTTAGCAATATAAGATAAAAATTATCGAGTGAAGAATAATGAGATGGAAAACGAGTTAATCAGACAGTTTGATCTTGAGTAATAAAAATTTAGAAAATGAGTTATACGTGAGTTGAAATTCATATTATATGAGTTCGTGAATGTTTTTGAGTATTGAGGAAAATTTATCTTGAATATATGATGTGATGCTATTTGAGATTATTATTTTGATTGATCTGTTTGAGGAAGTAATAGTCTTGAGAAATTATTTATACATGATGATGATGCAAATATTTGTTCTCCTTAATGGTGATTGATTGTTTTGAGTTGAGAATTGAACTGTTTAAAATATATGAGTAATTGAGATAATTGTTATATTTGCAATGATTATGAAATTAATTTCCTTCGATGTGTTTGATAAGTACCGATCGAGAATCATATTTTCCTTAAAAAGGAAATATTTTCAAAACGAGAAAGGCTCCGAGCGAGATAATTTGTTCTTCCGAGATGATTAAAAATTTTCTTTTGCATTTCTTTAGAATTGTCACAGCCCCAAATCCTGAGGGACGGCAAAGCCGGGGTGCGACTAGGGGTTGGATTAAAGAAGCGGGGAAGAAGGGGGATGAATAGGAATAAACGAATAAACAGACATTAATAACAGAATAACTTCTATGAACAAGACTTCATTTAAAAAGAAAGAGTTGATCTCGAAGGATCACTCGACAAGATTCTCAAAAAGAAACTGAGTTCATTGTACGGGCTTAGACCCAAAAGATAGATACATTATCTAAAAAAGATTGGCAGCGGAAAGCGTAAAGCTTGACATACAAGTCCTTTATTCTAAATACGACTTCTTAACTCAACATCAACCACCGCCGCTCCCATCACTCAACCTGCACATTTTATAAAACATATGCAGGGCTAATTATAAACATACTTAGTGGGCACGTTGCCGAAAATATATAATTAGTATAGATAAATCAGGCATCTCATTTCTGTAGCACATCGGGGTTTTTCAATAAAGGCCCGTGTCTACTAAACATTTTCTTTTCTCATAAATCACTCGCGCGAGCATTTTTTTACTGATGTTACGTTCAATCTTGCCAAATAATTATCACCGTGGCTGGCCACCCCTCAACAGGGTTCCACACACAACGGCTACTGTGTACACTAACTTTGGATAGCAGGTCAGCTAACTCAGAGTCCGATCATTTTAGTTAGCAAGTCGACTAACTAATAATTCTGGATAGCAGGTCGGCTAACTCAGAAGGATACAAGAGAACTCACATAAAAACAAAACATTTCATGCTCTGATTATCACATTGAAAACACAATTATCAAAGCAGTAAATAAAGATTTTCGAGCATCGCTCATTTTACAGAACTATAATACGAGCTTCTGTCTTTTGTCTTCCGTCCTATCCTCGGTGTTGACTTCCTTCTTTTATCGTAAATAAACAAACTTAAATAACTTGATTGCAATGATAAAAGAAACAGGAAATCGAAATCGGTTTTAGTCTTTTAGGACTTTGCACTTTACTACTTTCTTTTGATTATCAAATAAACGAGACTCGATCAATTCTCATTTACAAACTGACTTGGCTCAGTACTTGACACTTAGGTCAGTAGATAATGGATGTCGATAACTTATAATGACTTAAAAGTTCATATGGAACGAAGTCGAAAAGGATTCAACTTAAGAAATTAAGTTTTGGAAACTTTCTGCACAATACAGTAGTTCTGGAGTTTTCACAGAACAGGTCCCTTCGAAACAGGGGATGCAATTTATACCAAAAGAAAGCCATGGATGTCTAGTTTACTCTCCAATTTACGGATCTCGATTTTATTAAGCGAGCTAGGAGTTATGACAGTTTCCGTGAAGTGTCGCAAAACAGTCCGCGCGAAACCCTAATGCTCGATAAAACTCGACACACGATTCCCTAGGTTCGATTAATGCTATTCCACTTTTATTTTCACGAAAATTTCATCTCAATGCAGTCAACATGCAATATCCCTTAATCGGGTTCACATTCACATCTTTTGATTAAACAAATGACGAGCATTTCCTCGTCATTTTCAACTAACCAATTTCTATACCAAATCAAATTTCGAATTCTATTTCATTCAACAACTTCTCGTTTATTAACTAAAACTCTTATTATCTCGTATCTCTGATGGAAATATCGTCAACTACAATATCATTCGTCACATGGCAACAATCATTAATATCAAATTGGTTTTCCTTATTCGACTTTTCTATCGACGTCTAATCTCGTTTCTTCATCTCTTATCCAAATTTGAATCTTTTTAGAATTCGTTCAAATTTTACGGTTACGATCATCAACTAGCAAGATTATCATATTCGAATCATAGAGCTAAATCATTATTCATTCTCGACTTATCGACAATTATCATACAAAAATCCGACGTTATCCGATTTCGCTCAAACTTTACAACATCGATCATTATCTATCAAGAATCACTAATATGCAAACCATATACTCATATCATTAACGAATCTTGACTTATCGATGGATTTTCGTCTCTTACGTTTTTCAATTTATTTTTAGAAAAATTCCAAATAAATATAGATTCATTCTCAAACATCCTACATACCAGTTCTATTATCAAATCATGCAAACCATAACATATACTCATTCAAATCATCCATTCTTCATCTCTATTATTTCTACTTTTATTTTTAGAAAATTCTAATTTAATTCATGTGATCATCTAACATCACATAGAACACAATTCCATCAATCAAACATCAAGAAAATCGAACTAACAAAAACCCCTAAATCTTAATAAAATTTCGGTAATTACGTAGAGATTAGGAGGGATGATTTCTTCGATTTCAATCCATAAAAACCTAATTCTAAACATACTATATCATGTATTAAACAAGGGTTCATCATCCTACTTCATTTCCATTTTTTTTGAAAAAATAAAGTTGATGGAATCGAGTTTTTGTTCGGTTCATAACATAGAAAAAGTTCCTACCTTGCGAAATATGAACTCGGAAATGAAATCGATCGGTAGACGAGAGACTTGTGATCTTGAGGAAAGCTTGAAGATGAACTTTAATGGAGGATTGAGAGAGAAAAAATGAAAGAGAGGAGATGATGAAGGTGGCAGATGGAATGGGGAGGGAGAGAGAGAGATGACTCATGCTATACTATTCCATAAAGTAGAAAAATATCCCAAGGGTGATGACTCACAATGTAGAGGCGGTTTGGGGGGAAATTATTTGACGGAATTATCTGGTTTTCAGGTCTAGAACGACATTATAAAAGTCGAGAAATAAATTCTTAGTCGGTTACGTATTCGACGAAATCTAATTTGACCGTTAGATTAGAAATAAATCACATACTCGGAAAACCGTATCGAAGAAAAAGTGAATGTAAATTCTGACGGTTTTTCGAGTTTTCGGACGAAAATTCTATCGGATGCGAAAACCCTAATACAGTAGTCGTTCGACCGACTTCTGGAATTTATTTTCAGAAACGGATTTCACCGTCAGTCTTAGAATAAAAAATCCTTAACTTAGGCGTGCAAAGCCTTAATTATTAATTAAATTTTTATTTTAATGACGGAATAATTATCCGGGGTATTACAAAAATGCCGCCAAGACGAAGAAACGTAAGAAGCCCTAGAGATGAGCAAGAAGGTCAGCCTGATCCTACCCCGCCACTTCAAAATGAACGCCGTATGGAAGAACTTTTTCTTTGCCAAAATCCCCCAACCTTCGATGGTAAAGGCAGTCCGGCAGAAGCCGAAGACTGGATTCGTTCTCTCGAGCGAATTTTTTTATTCCTTCGTTGCACCGATCGCGAACGTCTCGAGTGTATGACGTACCAACTAAAAGGAACTGCCGACTTTTTGTGGGAAGCAAGACAAAGGACGTATACACTAGAAGAACGTGAGAATTTGACTTGGGATCAATTCAAGGAAGCCTTGTATGAGAAGTATGTGCCTAGGAGTTATCGTAAGCAGAAGGCGAACAAATTTGCCAATCTGAGGCAAGGAAAGAAGTCTGTAGCCAAGTATGATCGAGAGTTTTGCGAGTTAGCTCGTTTTGCGCCAGATAAGGTAGATATCGACGAGAAAATATGCGAGTTGTTCCGAGCAGGATTGAGACAAGATATTCGAGTAGTTCTTGCCAGTCAGAGTGGTCTGACTTATGCCGAAGCCCTGAACAGAGCCCTAGATATGGAGTTGGCAATGCAGCCAGAGAAAGGATCACATTCTTCAGCGAATCCTCAATTTCAAAGCCAGACGACGACAACCGTAACTACCCATCAGTCTCAGTACGGTCAGCATGGAAAGAGAAAAGGTAAATGGAGTAGTGGAGGCCACCCAAGCAAGAAATCGTGGCGAGGGAAAAACTAGCAGCAATCTCTGCAATCCCAGAAAGCGAGAGCTCCCAGGTTAATCGAAGTAATGTACCTGTAGGACCTCAAGGACTCCTTGCCTGTTCGAAATGTGGCAGAATGCATCAAGGCATTTGTAAGATTGGAAGTAATGTCTGTTATACTTGTGGACAACCTGGTCATTTCTTAAACAGGTGCCCAAGTAAACAACGAGGAATGAGTGGCGGAAGGCCAAATCAGTTTCAGCCTTCACAGATTAAAGTCGTTGAGGCAACTCGACCGCACAAGTTTATTCAACATCATCGTAAGCCTCAACCGCCAAAGAAGCAACCTCCTCAGCAAGATTCCCCGCATTTTCAAAGAGCCTTTGCAATTGAGCAGAAACCGTCAGCGAAAGATCAAGGAAATTTAGCAGGTATGGAAAAGCTTAATGGCATGTCTATTATCGTTTTATTCGATACCGGTGCTTTGCATTCGTTTATATCTAGAGTTTGCGTAGAGAACCTAGGTTTGAAAGTAGAAGAATTGAACCAGGTGCTTAGTGTCGCAACCCCTTTAGGTAAATCTGCGTTAGTTTCGCGTGTTTGTTCGAACCTAGAATTCGAATTCGGAAGCCGAAAGTTGTTAGCGAAATCCCTAAATTTGATTCAAATGTGGGATGTAGATATAATCCTAGGAATGGATTGGTTAACCGAGAATTTTGCGACGATTCGATGCGACCTGAGACAAATTTCGTTTCAACCTCCGGGAGAAGAGCCGACCGTAGTTTTTGGAGTTGAGAAGAGAGTAAGAAAGAGCATACCAATAATTTCAGCTATGAAGGCTCAGAGGTTGATGAGGAAGAAAGATACAGAGGTGTATCTAGTTTACTTGAACAAAGATGAAAACCAAGAGTTGAGTGTCGATGACGTGCCTATCGTGAGAGAATTTAAAGACGTATTTCCAGAGGTATTACCAGGATTGCCCCCTGATCGGCAATTGGAGTTTACGATTGATCTTGAACCAGGATCAGCCCCGATATCAAAAGCTCCGTATAGAATGGCCCCAAATGAATTCCAAGAATTGAAAATCCAGTTGCAAGAATTATTAGATTTAGGTTTTATCCGACCAAGTGTTTCGCCTTGGGGAGCTCCAATTCTATTTGTGAAGAAGAAGGATGGTAGTTTGAGGATGTGCATAGACTACCGAGAGGTTAACAAGATTACGCTTAAGAACAAGTATCCATTGCCAAGGATAGACGATTTGTTTGATCAGCTAAAAAGAGCCGGTGTTTTCTCTAAGATTGATCTAAGGTCAGGATATCATCAACTGAAAATCAAGCAAGAAGATGTTCCAAAGACTGCTTTTAGGACGAGATATGGACATTACAAATTCATAGTAATGCCATTCAGTTTGACCAATGCTCCAGCAGTGTTTATGGACCTGATGAATAGAGTTTTTCACGAATATTTGGATAGATTTGTAATTGTGTTCATAGACGACATTTTGGTGTATTCAAGGAATGAAGCGGAACATGATAAGCATTTGGGAATTGTGTTGGAAATGCTAAGATCCGAAAAGTTGTACGTGATAAGCAAGTGTGAATTTTGGTTGAAGGAAGTAAATTTCTTAGGACACGTTGTTTCGTCTGAAGGAATTAAAGTTGATATGGAAAAAGTGAAAGCTGTGCAAGATTGGAAATCGCCGACGTCAGTTCATGAAATCCGTAGTTTCCTCGGTTTAGCAGGTTACTATCGGAGATTCATAGAAGGATTTTCCAAGATCGCGAAACCAATGATGGGTTTGTTGAAGAAAGAAACGAAGTTTGAGTGGACGGAGGAATGCAAGAGAAGGTTCCAAGAGCTTAAAACAAAATTAACTTCAGCTCCAGTGTTAGCTCTTCCTGAATCAGGAAAAGACTATACCATTTATACCGACGCGTCTGCACAAGGCCTTGGATGTATGCTAATGCAAGATGGAAGAGTAATAGCATATGCTCAAGACAACTTAAGCCTCATGAAAAGAAGTATCCAACTCATGATTTGGAATTAGCAGCCGTAGTGCATGCTTTGAAGATTTGGCGACATTATCTTTATGGAGTTAAGTGTGGAATCTTTTCTGATCACAAGAATTTGAAGTATTTCTTCGAGCAAAAGGAGCTAAATATGAGACAAAGAAGATGGCTCGAGTTGGTGAAAGACTATGATTGCAAGATATCTTACCATTCCGGTAAAGCTAATGTTGTAGCCGATGTGTTGAGTCGAAAGAAGAAGGAAAAGAAGTCGGAAGGAACCGAGTTAGGATTTTTGCTAAGTGATAAAGTAAGATGGATTGAAGAATTTGGGAAAATGAGAATTGAAGTAATTGAACCCCCATCTACAGTAGAGAAAGTGATTGCTACTTTAGTAGTAATGCCAGATTTGAGGACTCGTATCATAGAAGGTTAAAGGAGAGACGAAGAATTGAAGAAGTTGAGGATGAAGATTAGGAGTGAAGCAGTTAAGGATTTTTCTGAGTCAAGAGATAATGCCTTAGTGTATCTGACACGCACCCGTCGTATGGTACGATCAAAATACCTGTGTATGCCCCAGACGGACAGTACACGCTCCTATGCCCACTACCGGACTGGTTAGTCTTAGCGGCAAGCTAGGGTCGACCCCACGGAGAGTGATGAACCACCTTACTCTTCAGTATACAAATCGAGTTGTCACTATCTCAATCTGTGTATCTGCACAATAACATAGACGGAAATCAAATATAAAAGGAGGTAAGATTTGGGGTTGGTCATGATCATTGTTGACATGTTTATTCGGTCATGGGCACACTAAAGATCCGTCCATGCTTCATACAAACTCAAGGCGTGGCCCAAAGACATTGGGGCGTTTCAAGAGTTCATATAATCCCTTGTTGTTGTCTTGGTCCGAAGGTCACGCTTCACCCCGGTCACAAAGCCGTGCTCCACTCCTCCTTAGATAGTAGTCATACCCGATCTCTCCAAGTATGACCCTCATCAACCTTTTCTTCCAAACTTCCCATGTCCGCACCTACAGAGTAGACACCACTCGCGGGATACTCATTTCTGGGACCACGTCCAACCGGTCATTGCAATGCCTATGATACGCGAGATGAGTCCTTTGGTCGATAACCATGACTTGATTCCTCGTCACAGTTTATGGGTGATTATTAGAGAAGCCCAAGACTGAAGAAGGACGCAGTATCCCCTTGTTCAATCCTCACCATCCAGATCTACAGCACCATGCCAGGTGCTGCTTAGCTACTCGATCCTGGCACCTCAAATCTCACCAAGTAAACTACTCACACATAATTGAATATATAATGATAAGCGAAAAAAGAACACATTAATAAAAGAAATACGAAATACTCGGATTAAAAGTACCTAGGGCAACAACCTTGGATTTGTTTTTCACAGCGGAATGTAAATAAAAGCAGATAAAGATTGTTTTGAGCAGAAAATATAAAAATGTTTTCTTCGAACTAGGAACTGTAGACTGATTAATTCTCCAACATTATGCCAGCCGCCTTGGCTGGACTTTTATAGCTGTAGTGGCCGCGAGCAAAACCCTAGGCGGGTGGATTGAAATGGCATGATTGGCAGTTTCTATGTTGAGCGAGATTCTGAATATCTGCGATTGGCTGGATGGATGATTGGCGATCTCCGATTGATTGGTTTATTTAGGGTAGGGCGCTGACCTCCAAATCCTTCCTTTCATGCATGCTTGGCAGATATTGGCGAATCTTCTCCACGCGGCTTTCCTTCTTGAGCTTTGGCGACAGACTGGAAATCTTTGTAGTGGTCAAACTGGTTGCATGCTTCATGGTTGAATTCCTCGTAGGTAAAGCAGCTGCAAAATCTTCTTTGTTGTTGGGTACATTGAGTTAATACCACGAATGCGAATGATGAACATCAACTTAGCTTCAGGGTTCACATGGAATCCTCCTTTCAACCTCGTCTCTTGCTTCTATTCATCTCCTGCTCTGCATACTCCTTTGCGTAGTCCTTGCAACCGACTGGATTCACTCCAGTTCTGCTCATTCTGTCCACCTTTCCTCTGTTTGACCTGGACTGAGCTTCCTTCCTTCGAACAACAATTTCCTTCCCCTGGATAGACTCTAATGACACAAAAAGACATAAAAAATAGAGCCAAACGGCCCAAAAGTCGAAGACGCATCACACCTACACACTTAAACCATACTTGCCCTCAAGTATGTTGGTGGATTCACAAAGACACTAAGAAAGAAAAAACGAAGAAAAAGAAAGAAATAAAACTACAAGACACGAAAGTGCGCAATCAAATGAATCAGTTTGTGCATGCATGTATCCACCTATTACATTCCACAACCCATTGAGCAATTACACCACATGATCGTATTAGTAGTTTTCCTCACACCCACTCAAGTGTTTGGCTAGTGTTTACTCTCATTTCATGCTGCATTAGCTTTCCTATTAGCTTGTTCGAGGATTTATGGCTATTAGTTAATCAGGTGCAAATTATCAAAAGGTCTTTATTTGGCTGTAATGGGGCATACGGAGCAGGGTGAGAATTTTCTGGATAGTGGGTTAAGACTTGATTCCAGCCACATGGACTGCTCTTTCAATATAGGTGCTCCCACTAATCCTAATATTCCTTTCTTTCTTTGGGGTATATATTTTCCTGAGGCATGTATTGATCTTTGATCGTACTTAGAATTTTCATTCTTTTCATTTCTGCCCCTTTTCTTAAACATTGACTACCCCCTCCTTTTTTTTATTGCTCTTCTTCCACTTTTGGTTCTTAGAGCAGCTATGTACCTTTCTTATTTTGTATGGTGTGGGGAGGCACACTCTTAATCAAATGTCATTACAAGGGCTCATGAAAGAAAGAATCATTTTGGCTCAAAGTGGTTAGCAATGGATCATAGTGTTTAGCATGAAAAACTCTGGGGCTTCTAATCACAAATAAACTGCCCTTATCCTTTAATCTACACCACCAGCTAAAATCCACTAACAAGTTCTAGGATTACTAAACAGCATGAACACACAAAAGATAGAAGCAATCAGGCTCAATTCTCACAGGTGTAGATTTCTGCATTTCTTCTACTGCTATACATGTGATGCATGCTCAACATACCATTCAAACCAGTTAAACCAAATATCATGCACACATTCCCTGATCCATATATCATACACACACACAGACTCAAGACTCAATGACTCAATGTACACTAGACTCCTACTGACACAAAACATAAAAGAAAAAACAGAAACTAAAAGAACAAAAAAAAAAAGAAGAATAAATCCTAAACTAAAGATAGGGGAAAGGAAACTTATTCGTCCTGGTCGGAGGCATCTTCCTCCTCTCCAGCTGTTTTCGCCATCAACTTCTCAAAGATCTTCTTCATGTTGGTGTGGATTGCCGTCATCTTCGCCTTCAACATCGCTACTTCTACACGTAGCTCCTTCAATTCTGCCAGTATAGCCACCATCTCGCTGTTCGAGCGGCGCGGAACCGCCTGCTCATTCGCCTTGCTCGGTTCTGCTCTGCCTGCTGTTCCTTCTGGATGAACCAGCGAGTAATTTCCATGCTCGTCCACCTCAACAATTCTACACCTCACGAAGCGCCCTTGGTCCAGAAACCTTGTCTCAGCAGCTGCGAGATCATCTGGCTTCTCCAAGTCGAAATTGGTGAGATTCTTTGCAAGAATCGTCGCCAAAGGGCAGAGTGAGAGGAACTTGTTGTGGTGGGTCACTCCAAACTGAAACCCGTCTCTTCTCCATCATGCACCATAGAATGAACAGCTCCTGCTGAGTCACCACATTAGACCCCTCCAACCGCCCGTAGATGTTGTAAGCCAATCACCTGTGGCAAATCTGTAGCGCTGGATCTCTGATCTCATTGGACTTGCTACTATTCTTCACATAGCGATCCCTGATGGAGATGATTGACCAGTAGTGGTCAATCTGAGACTTCCATTCATCCGAGGTCACCGTCTCTGCCTCCTTATACTCTTCCTCATACACCTCCTGCGGCTCGAGTACTCCGAGTTGGATGTTCAACTCGTTGATGGAGAGAGGGAACATCCTGCCCCTTAGTTGAAAGCGCAGGGTGCCCGGAGTCTCGATGCCGTATTTGCCGCGGGGTTTGAATTCCACTGTCCCCATGAATTCTTCCGATAGCTTCTTGAACGCAGGGTAATTCCATTCCAACACCTTCCCCCAGCCGATACCCTTGAAGTATCCCTCCACCCTCTCTTTGATACCAAAGGCTTCCAAGGTTTCTGTCAACAGGTAGTACCAAGGGAGGATCTCCCTATTTTGCAAGATGGCATACCGCTGGCTGTCTAGTGGTATGGTTGCTCCAGATGTTGCGGGTCGTAGCACGCCTTTCCTCTTGGCTCCTGATTTCGTGGCGGTGACACTGGGTGTAGACTTCACAGGTGCTTGAATCTCCCCCGAGTTAGAGCTGTCGATGATCTCCACTCTCTTTATTTCTTCCTCTTCGATCTCCTTCGCTTCTCCTTCCTTCTTCTTCCCTTTTTCCTCAGCTGTAACCCTCCTCACCGTGCTCGTAGTTCCCACCTTGCTCCCTAATTTGCTCTGTTTGGACTTCTGCGATAGGGGCGGTTTCGAGGTTTTAAGCTTCCTCTTTGTTCCCACCCCTTTCTCCTTACTCTGTGGGGTGACATCCTCCTGAGCCCGCACTGGAATGCTCTTCTCTGCCTCCTCCTCTCGTTCCTTCTCCTCGTGGTCAAAAGCGGTCAGACCACCCTCCTTTGATTGAGATTGAGAACGGGAAGAACTGGGAACTGGAGTAGGCGCCTTTGGTGGAGGGCTAGCTGCTTTCTTTCCGGTGGTTTTCTTCTTCGCTGCTGCTGCGGTAGTGGTGCCCTTGACCGCAGGCTTCTTCTTCTCTTTCTTCTTAGGCGGTTGGACATCTGGTTCTTCCTCGACCTGCACTTGCTCCTGGTCACCCGCAGCGCCTCTTTCTCCGGTGGCTTGCTTCTCCGGTGAGGGAATCCTTTCCTGTTTTTCTTCGTCCACCCCCCGAGTAGGTGTGGTCTTTTCTGAACTGTGCACCGGAGTTTCCTCCGATGTGGTGCTGTGAGTTTTCCTCTTCTCCCCCACCGGTACAGATTTTGTAGCGGTTGGGCTCTTGGGTTGAGTACTGAGGCCGGCGACTCTTTTGTCGGTTCTTTTTTGAGCGGCTTTTTTGATTCTGACCATGGTGACGGTTGGAATTTTAGGGTTTTCAGAAAAATGGCGAGGTTGGTGAAGTATGTGGGATGAGAACTGGGTTTCTGTGCTTAAATGGCAGATTGTGGGTGACGGTTATGGCAGAGTGGAGGAAGTGGCTGAGTGTAAGGCGGTTGTGAAGGTCGTGGTGGTAAATGGAGGAGGGTTTTCTCTTTCTGACTGATGTAGAGGTGAAGTGACAGTTATGGGAAGTCGAAACAATTAAGGGAATAAAATCATTACCAAATTTTAAAATTCAAATTTCGTGCGAAATCCCAAGCGCCGCAATTATACCAGCCGTCCTTATCAGATGCGCCTCCACGTCACTCCTTGGTTAGACCGTCACCGTTCCACACACCGGTCTGCCACCTACACACTTTGCATCGCAAAGTGGGTTCGCAATCTACCCCGGACCTCCACCTACACACTTTGCATTGCAAAGTGGGTTCGAACTCCAAGATAGACTTTTAGAAACAACTTGGCCCACATTCTCCAGTTCTGACTTAGTCAAATACTCACTTACTCAAAACAACTAATTAATAACTAATTAAAGGGAAAGCGGTTGTGGTCTTACCGACGACCACTCCTGGGTTGCCTCCCAGTCAGCGCTCTTATTTAATGTCTTGAGCTCGACTTCCAGCTTCTGCTCTTACTGATAAATAGGATCCAGTAAAGAACATTTCTCCTTGGTCTTCTTCAACTCTGAATAATCGAAATACGGTTTCAAACGATGACCGTTCACCACAAAAGTATCCTTTCCATTCAAGTCATAAACTTCGACACTCCCATTAGGGAATAACTCCTTTACGATGTATGGTCCTCCCCATTTTGATTTAAGCTTCCCACTCATCAACTTAAATCGAGAGTTGAATAACAACACCTTTTGGCCAGACCAGAATTCCTTCTTCCTAAGCTTGGCATCGTGGATTCTCCTTGTTCTTTCCTTGTACAAAACTGCATTGTCATATGACTCCAACCGAAGTTCCTCCAATTCATTCATTTGCAACTTCCTCTTTTCTCCGGCCCTAGTCATACTGAAATTGATTCTCTTGATCGCCCAGTAAGCCTTGTGTTCCACTTCTACTGGTAAATGGCATCTTTTTCCGAACACAAGCCTGAATGGTGACATGCCAATTGGAGTTTTATAGGCAGTGCGGTATGCCCATAACGCATCTCCCAAGTAATTGCTCCAATCCTTACGATTGGGATGAACTACCTTCTCCAATATGCCTTTGATCTCCCTGTTAGAAATTTCAGCCTGCCCATTGGCCTGAGGGTGGTATGCAGTCGTGACTTTATGTTTCACCCCCATTATTTTGGTTAGTGCTCTAATGGTGGCATTGCAGAAATGAGATCCTTGGTCACTGATGAGGATTTTTGGAACTCCGAATCTACTAAACACCTGTTCTCTCAAAAATTCAGCCACCGTATGAGCATCTTTATTGGTTGTAGCCTTTGCCTCGACCCATTTGGATACGTAGTCGACTGCCACCAGAATGTATTCATAATTCCCTAATTTAGGGAGTGGCCCCATAAAATCGATTTCCCATACATCGAAGATTTCCACAGGCATAATAGGCATCTGAGGCATCTCATCTCTTGCGGTAATACCCCCTACCATCTGACACTTCGGGCAGCCCTGTACCCATTTCTTGGCATCAGCAAAGATGGTAGGCCAATAGAATCCACTTTCCAGTATTCTTTGCGCTGTTCTCCTCCCACCGAAATGGCCACGACATGCTGTGCTATGGCACATTTCTAATATCAGAGCATGTTCAAACTCTGGAACGCACCTCCGTATGATTTGATCTGTACCAATTTTCCATAAATGCGGTGCTTCCCAAAAATAAGAGCGAGCCTGTGTTACCGATTTCTGTCTCTCGAACTTGGTCTTCCCTGGTGGTACTTCCTTGGTGAAAAGATAATTTGCTATGTCTGCAAACCAAGGCTCCTTCTTGGTTAGAGCATACAGAGTCTCCATCTCCATATGATCGCGTATGGCGTATAGCTTTTCATCCGGAAAAACATCTTCTATTGGTTCGCCATCATCTTTTCCCATTTGTAGCCTGCTTAGATGATCAGCTACTAGATTGGCTACTCCCTTCTTATCTCTTATTTCCAAGTCGAACTCTTGGAGCAGTAATATCCACCGGATAAGTCGTGGTTTTGATTCTTTCTTCGCCATGAGGTACTTCAAAGCTGCATGATCAGTGTAAATGATCGCCTTTGTGCCCAGAAGGTATGATCTGAACTTCTCGATTGCAAAAACCACTGCTAACAATTCCTTCTCAGTTGTGGTGTAGCTACACTGACCTGGATTCAAAGTCTTTGAGGCGTAATATATAACGTGGCTTTCCTTACCTTTCTTCTATCCCAGTACTGCTCCAACCTTGTAGTTGCTGGCATCACACATGATTTCGAATGGTATCTCCCAATCTGGCGGTTGAATGATAGGGGCTGATACTAATTTATCGCTTAAATTCAGAAATGCCTCCTTACAGTCGTCATCAAAGTCGAACTATACATCTTGTTGCAACAAATGGGTCATAGGTTGAGCAACCTTTGCGAAATCCTTAATGAATCTGCGGTAAAACCCTGCGTGACCAAGGAATGCCCGTATGTGTTTGACCGTAGTTGGATATGGCAACTTGGCGATGGAATCGATCTTTGCCTTGTCCACTTCGATACCCCTCTCTGATATGACATGGCCCAGTACGATGCCTTCTCTCACCATAAAATGGCATTTCTCATAGTTGAGTACCAGGCTTTTCTCCACGCATCTTTTCAACACTAGCTCCAAATGATTAAGACATGTGTCGAACGAATCACCATATACCGTGAAATCATCCATAAACACCTCTATGCAATTTTCTAACAAATCTGAAAAAATGCTCATCATGCACCGTTGGAAGGTTCCAGGTGCATTGCAAAGACCAAATGGCATTCTTCGGTATGCGAACGTCCCGTACACACAAGTGAACGTGGTCTTTTCTTGGTCTTCTTGAGCTACGAATATTTGCATATATCCTGAATATCCATCCAGGAAACAGTAATAGGCATTACCAGCCAGTCGTTCCAGCATTTGGTCGATAAAGGGCAATGGAAAATGGTCCTTCCGTGTGACCATGTTCAGCTTCCGGTAGTCTATACAGACTCGCCACCCAGTTTGAAGCCTTTTTGGAACAAGCTCGCCTTTGTCATTCTCCACAACTTGTACTCCAGATTTCTTCGGTACGACGTGAACCGGGCTGACCCATTGACTGTCGGATATAGGGTAGATTATACCCAACTCCAAAAGCTTTAGGATCTCCTTAAGTACCACCTCCTTCATAACAGGATTCATTTTCCTCTGTGAATCCCGTACTGGTCGTGCTACTTCCTCCAAGTATATATGATGCATACACTCTGTTGGACTGATACCCTTTATATCCGCCAGGGTCCAACCGATGGCTTCCTTGTTCTCTCTCAATACTCTGACCAGTCTTTCTTCCTGTACCAGGGTTAGATTAGAACTGATAATCACTGGAAGAGTTTCCTCTGGTCCCAAGTAGGCATATTGCAAGTGCTTCGGCAGTTTTTTTAATTCCAAGACTGGGGCTTTCACAATCGAGGGCATCAGCTTCTCGTGTTCCCCATACTGAGAGAACAACTCCGGTTTGCCCTGCCCCGATCCTCCGATGGAGTACACTTTCAAGATAATGTCTTTAATCTTCCTGTCAACTTCCACTGCTGCTTCCAAGGTGCTTTCCTTTAAAGAATACAACTCCATGATGGTCTCCTTCATCTTGAGGTCCTCCATTTGTACAACATCTCGATCAGTATGACCGGCTTGTATAACCCTTTCTGTGATGTCACTTGAGCTGAATGACAGGTTTTGCTCTTGTACCAATGGTTCGAATATGTCAATCATCTCTACAGATTCCAAATCAGGCTTCCGTCTCATGGCTTCATAAATGCTGAATTCTTCTACTACACCATCGAATTCACACGATAGAATTCCAGTCTTCATGTCCAATTTAATTCCTGCAGTCATCATGAACGGTCTGCCTAACAGGATAGAGTTCTCCTTTGCTTCCAAACCGGTATCCAACACGTAGAAGTCAGCAGGAAAAATCAGCTCTCCTACTTTGATAAGCACATCTTCGATCACGCCCTCTGGGTACGCGTTTGACCAGTCTGCTAGTTGTATGAAAACTCGGGTGTTCCGTAATTCCCCCAAGTTGAGTCTGTTGAAAACTGCCAGGGGCATAACATTTATAGATGCCCCCAAGTCCATCATGGCTTTGTCCATGTTCCTTCCTGCGATGTTGCAAGGGATAGTGAACATCCCCGGGTCTTTCTTCTTAGGTGGCAGTTTCTGTTGTATGATGGCTGACACACTCTCTCCCATGACATATCGAACATCTTCATCAATCTTCACCTTCCTCGAGCAAAGATCTTTAAGGAACTTGGCATACTTTGGGATTTGTTTAATTGCGTCCAGTAGGGGTAGGCTAAGTTCCAACTTCCGAAAGATTTTCATCATATCATTGGCTTCTTTCTCTTTGGCTTTCTGTCAAAGTCTACCCGGATAAGGGGGTTCGGTCTTCTCATCACCACCTATTTCTCCTGAAATTCTGTTGCTGGTTCCCTCCTCTCTTTGCCGGTTAACTTCTGCGTCTGCCAAAATTTTTTCAGCTTGCTCATCTTCCACCTCTGTGATTATTACTTGTGCCTGTTCCTTGTTATTGATCCCTTGAGATGGAAGTTTCCCTGTATTTTCTTCTCACTTTCCTTAGCCATGCTCTCCATGGCCTCTTCCCATGGTGCTCTCCTCTGATGAGGTGGTTGATACACCTGTTGCTGTTGTGGCTGGTAGTGTTATTGTTGTGGTGGGCCTCCCTGATATTGTCCTTGTTGTTGGTGCTGGGCAAATGGTTGAGATGATCCCGGTAGACCTGCACCGTTCTGTTGTGGTTGACCATCCTGCTTCCATCGAAAGTTAGGATGATCCCTCCATCCTCTGTTATATGTATTTGAAAACGGGTCATGTTTCCTCTGAAATCCTTCATTTCCCCCCATGGCATTTACGTCCATTATATCTTCACCAAAGTTGGGGCAATTTTCAGATTGATGCCCCACTGCATCGCATAAGCCACACTGAACCTTCTTCTGCATGGTCAGACCACTCAGCAATGTCTTTATTTCCTTCATCTCCTTTTCCAGATTTGTCAGCTTATCTTTTTCCTCTCCTCTCTCTGGTATCTCTCTGCTTCTTTCATGTCCATCATCTCTGGATTCTTCTGCCATTGTTCCCAAGAGTTTGAAAATCTCTTGAGGTGTTTTGCTCAGCAGTGATCCGTTGCATGCAGCCAATACCAGTCCTCGATCGCTCCTCCGCTTGCCCTTCACGAAGCTTTCCACTTGATCTTTCGGAGTAATCTGATGGTGAGGACAGTTGCTTAACAACTGTTTGAAACGAGTCCAATACTCATAAAAAGTTTCCAGTCCGTCTTGCTTAATGTTTTGGATGTCCCATCGCATCCTTTCAACTCTTGTGGCTGGAAAAAATTCTTCCAAGAAACTCTGCTGCATTTCTGCCCAAGTGGTAACGCTTCCTTGGGGCAGATTGTACAGCCATCTCCATGCGCTGTCCACTAATGAGAACGGAAAAAGAACCAGTTTCACATATTCTTGCTGATTCTCATTGGACTAATGCATCACTGTCATTTCGAAATCCTAGAGATGGGTATGCCGGTTGTCTTCTGGATATCCATTAAATTTCGGTAAGACCTGTATTAATGCAGGTTTCAAGTCAAACCGTTCAGGTGCGAAGGGGTTCGTCGGTAAGGTGATCCCGTTTGGCCTGAGATTCAGATTAGTTGGGTAAGCCAACTGCTTGAGGGTCTGCGGCTGCTGTGGTTGGTCGACCATAGCGTCGCGTCTCGCTATTCGTGCAAGTGCGCGTAGTCGTCGTTTAGTTCGTTCAATATCTGGATCAAAAGTTAATGCTCTCTGTACTCGACGAGTTCCACGCATACACCAATAGTGGAAGATGGAATGAGAAGAGTACAATTGTTGCACGTCACTCCCCGGCAACGGCGCCAATTTTGACACGCACCCATCAAAATACCTGTGTATGCCCCAGACGGACAGTACACGTTCTTATGCCCACTACCGGACTGGTTACTCTTAGCGGCAAGCTAGGGTCGATCCCACGGAGAGTGATAAACAACCTTACTCTTCAGTATACAAATTGAGTTGTCACTATCTCAATCTGTGTATTTGCACAATAAAATAGACGGAAATCAAATATAAAAGGGGGTAAGATTTGGGGTTGGTCATGATCATTGTTGATATGTTTATTCGGTCATGGGCACACTAAAGATCCGTCCATGCTTCATACAAACTCAAGGCGTGGCCCAAAGACATTGGGGCATTTCAAGAGTTCATATTCAACACTTGGGATGGTTGAATCCCTTATTGTCGTCTTGGTCCGAAGGTCACACTTCACCCCGGTCACAAAGCCGTGCTTCACTCCTCCTTAGATAGTAGTCATACCCGATCTCTCCAAGTATGACCCTCATCAACCTTCTCTTCCAAACTTCCCATGTCCGCACCTACAGAGTACACACCACTCGCGGGATACTCATTTCCGGGACCACTTCCAACCGGTTATTGCAATGCCTACGATACCGAGATGAGTCCTTTGGTCGATAACCATGGCTTGATGCCTCGTCACAGTTGATGGGTGATTGTTAGAGAAGCCCAAGACTGAAGAAGGATGCAGTATCCCCTTGTCTAATCCTCACCATCGAGATCTACAGTACCATGCCAGGTGCTGCTTAGCTACTCGATCCTGGCACCTCAAACACTGCCGTTTGTCATGCCCTGCCTTTGCTTGACATGGTACAACTCCAACCGAACGGAGATCACCCGTTAGGTTGGAACTGCCCATGAGTTCTGCTCCAGTCCTTCCGGAACTACTGGACTCAACTGATGGCACAAGTGCCTCACGAATATTTCACATGTCAACAGTCAATCATTTCCCATACCCAAATCTCACCAAGTAAACTACTCACACATAATTGAATATATAATGATAAGCGAAAAAAGAACACATTAATAAAAGAAATACGAAATACTCGGATTAAAAGTACCTAAGGCAAGAGCCTTGGATTTGTTCTTCACAGCGGAATGTAAATAAAAGCAGATAAAAATTGTTTTGAGCAGAAAATATAAAAGTGTTTTCTTCGAACTAGGAACTGTAGACTGATTAATTCTCCAACATTGTGCCAGCCGCCTTGGCTGGACTTTTATAGCTGTAGTGGCAGCGAGCAAAACCCTAGGCGGGTGGATTGAAATGGCATGATTGGCAGTTTCCATGTTGAGCGAGATTCTGAATATCTGCGATTGGCTGGATGAATGATTGGCGATCTCCGATTGATTGGTTTATTTAGGGTAGGGCGCTGACCTCCAAATCCTTCCTTTCATGGATGCTTGGCAGATATTGGCGAATCTTCTCCTCGCGGCTTTCCTTCTTGAGCTTTGGCGACAGACTGGAAATCTTTGTAATGGTCAAACTGGTTGCATGCTTCATGGTTGAATTCCTCGTAGGTAAAGCAGCTGCAAAATCTTCTTTGTTGTTGGGTGCATTGCGTTAATACCACGAATGCGAATGATGAACAGCAACTTAGCTTCAGGGTTCACATGGAATCCTCCTTTCAACCTCGTCTCTTGCTTCTATTCATCTCCTGCTCTGCATACTCCTTTGCGTAGTCCTTGCAACCGACTGGATTCACTCCAGTTCTGCTCATTCTGTCCACCTTTCCTCTGTTTGACCTGGACTGAGCTTCCTTCCTTCGAACAACAATTTCCTTCCCCTGGATAGACTCTAATGACACAAAAAGACATAAAAAATAGAGCCAAACGGCCCAAAAGTCGAAGACGCATCACACCTACACACTTAAACCATACTTGCCCTCAAGTATGTTGGTGGATTCACAAAGACACTAAGAAAGAAAAAACGAAGAAAAAGAAAGAAATAAAACTACAAGACACGAAAGTGCGCAATCAAATGAATCAGTTTGTGCATGCATGTATCCTCCTATTACATTCCACAACCCATTGAGCAATTACACCACATGATCGTATTAGTAGTTTTCCTCACACCCACTCAAGTGTTTGGCTAGTGTTTACTCTCATTTCATGCTGCATTAGCTTTCCTATTAGCTTGTTCGAGGATTTATGGCTATTAGTTAATCAGGTGCAAATTATCAAAAGGTCTTGAAGAAAAGATGAGAGTAAAATATCCCGAGCTGTTTTCTTGAGGTTAGTAAATTTCGGGACGAAATTTTTTTTAAGGAGGTGAGGATGTAATACCCCGAGCTTTCATAAGTCCTTAAGTGCGTTCTAAATGAGTTAATATGCATAATTATCAAGTTTTGAGTGATAAAATTTTTTTAAGGAAAAAGAAAATTTTTTAAAAGACTAAAATGCCCCTATGTGCTTCAACGTGAACTTATGTGTTTTAATTACTCAAGTTGAGGATGTGATGCATTGATTGAGTTTATTTATATGAGTTTGAGCATGAGTATGACTTTTGGAGAATTTTGAGAATTTTACTTTTCAATGAATAATAATGAGAACCGAGAAAACAGTATTCACCGACGAACTTAGAATTTGATCTAATTAGTGTCTTTTGAATCTAGAATTAATTCTAAGACCCCTGAGATATGTTAGAAGCTTGTTCAAGATCACATGAGAGAATTATAAGGATTTAGTCCTTAACGGATTAATTAGCTGATTAATTTTTAGGTTTTCTTCGTTACTTGGAATTTTGACCTAAAAATTAGATAATCGGAATGCTCGATTTATTTAGTGGGACATGAGATAGGTTCGAGATGTTTTTATAGAGATGTTTACCCGAGATGCGGAAAACATCTCGTCTCGAACTGGGTAAACATCTCGTTTACATATTTTCCTCGTCTCGTTTCCGACACTAAAAACATCTCGAACCTATCTCATGTCCCACTAAATAAATCGAGCATTCCGATTATCTAATTTTATATACATCTAATCTCCATTTGATTAGATGTATATATGTAATCTCTATAATCTCTAAAGAAAAACATGCATGCATGATATTTAAATTTATGCATAGGAAAAACTAGGAATTTTGATATGAGATTCGATATGAGATTTGAGTAAGGAAAATCGATAGGAGAATTAAGCCTTAGGATGAATCTATGAATTAAAAGAGAAAGAAAAATTAAATCCCTAAATAATAGTAGAAGCCGAAAATTAGGAAAAGAGAAGGAAGAATTCGATTTTCTATGATTTTGATTATTTAATGCTATATATGTGTTTATAAGCATGATTTGAGTAATTATATATGCATGAAAAATTGAGAAAATGTATGCCTTAATTTTATATGTGTGTGCCGTGAATTTTGAGGTATGGAGGAGTATTTTGATTTGATTATTTTGTTGATGATTTGATGATATAATGAGCATGAGATGATTATGAGTATATGATAGTTTAAATCCCCTATGATGTTATTTGAGGAGAAATTGAGTTTATGTATGATTTTAGAGGAAAATGAATTTATGATGCTATAATGATTTTTGATGATTTTGATAGTATGATGTTTAAGAGCATGTTGTGTGTGAAATTTTGAATATTAGATGTTAGTAGGATTTATTGACATAAAAAGAATGAAGTTTTAAGCATAAAAAGAGGTAAAAATCGAAAGAAATGAGAAAGAATACCTAGTGTGTGTTCTAGGTGTTCTTGGTGAAAAGATATGAATTTTTGAAGATTTGAATTAATGCCTAGTGTGTGTTCTAGGTGTTATTGGTGTTTATTTGAAGATTTAAAGATCATTAAAATTAATTCTAAAAGAAATAAGTTATTAAATTAATAAAATATTCAAGATATTTTGAGAATAAAAATTAAATAAAAAATAAAAGAGAAAAATTATTAAATGAGTAATGAGTCATAAATCGAGAAAAATAAAGAAAAAATAATTTCCTTATTAAATAATTAGAGTTTAATAAAAAGAATTTATTTAGTTAAATAATTTGAGATTAAAGGAATTATAGAAATAGAGTTAGGAATCGAGTATGAAAATTGAGTCGAGTAATTGAGAATTAAGTCATTTAAATAAACGAGAAATAACAAAAATAATAATAAATAATAATTATAGAGTTGAGTATAAGTAATCAACGAGAAGCTTTAAATCGAGTATGAGTTTAATTATCCGAATGATATTAAATTAGTCGAGAAGTTTGAAGTTTAATAATAAAGTTAGAGCAAATTAACTAAAATAAGAAATAATAGAATATGAGAATAATAAGTTGAGTCGAGCTTAAAAAATAAATAAAGAAATAAGTCGAGTAAGAGAAACTATGAGATTAGAGTCGAGTAAGAATTAATTGGAGCGAATTAAAGTAATTAATTGAGAAATGTTATAAAAGAGAATAAGATTTAATAAGATTTATTTTGAGAATCGAGTTTATAAATAATAAGTGTTTGAATAATTATTTATGAATATTATGCCGAGTAATGATTATTAGTGATGTTCGAATAAGTCAATCGAGTTTGATTTTCAAATCGTTTTAAATTAAAAGAGTCGAGGAAATAATAGAGACAATAATTTAAGAATCGAGTTTTAAGATGAAGTTAAGAGTCGAGTTATAAATAGAAAATGAATTTTTATTTCAATAAGAGTTTAATTAAAAGAAAAAGAGAAATAATAATAGAAGCGTTAGTAATAGTACGTATGCGAATATGTATAAGTAGTTGAGAAAAGACGACGTCTTTGGAAATAACGTCGTATATTGAGTTAAGAGATATTAAATGATTATTTAAGCTTTAATCCAAGAAATTTTTTATTATTTGAATTAATGTCTTTTCCAAAACTAGAGTCGAGTAATGACGAGTAATTGTTAATGTGACTTGAAGTGTGAATCGAGTTTGAGATAATACGTTTGTTTAAATTCCAATTTAAAATTATGATGATTGATTGAAATTCTATGTTGGATTAAATACGTTTGAGTAGACTTATGTGATTAAACATAATTGAACATGCTTAATTGAATCTATATGCTTGAGTAAAATATTTATGCTTTGATTATAATGAAATGATTGTTCAAATTGTTGAGAATGCGTGCTCATGACGTGAATGATGTTCGTATAATCGAGTATTTAATTGAGAATGTGAGTAAGGATTCGAATAATGAAGTTTAGACAATTAACGTTTCTCTAATTAAACAAGGAATGCTGAGACATTAACAAATAACATTAACTAATTAACGAGTAGCATTAATGATTTAGAAACAAGAATACTAGATACAGTAATTAGTAACCGAGTAGAGTGAGAACCGAGGACGAGAAAGCCGAGAATCGAGATTGTCTTAGAAAAGATAAAAATAGAGAAAGACGAGTCAAGTAGAAGTCCTTCAGTTGAAACAAACGTCTACTTTACGTCTTATGCCTCGTATCTTACTTCTTTTATCGATGTCAAAATATAAAGGACCGAGCGGGACGGAGATGTAGCGAGGACAAAGAAAGAGTAAGCCGCCTAGCTAATCGTCAGAAGTAAGGTGGGCTTTTCTAAAACTAAAACTATCGATGAATGCTATTATGATAATTGAGTATTATTATGTGAGTTTTTAAAGTTCAAATTGACTTGCCGTTTTTTACTTGAGTTTTTGGTATGTGTTATCATCTGCTTGTTGAGATATTATTGTCCTGTGAAAGGCAGGAATCCCACGTGCGGTATATGAATTGTTTGAGGTGACTGTGAGCCTAGCTTCGGTTGGGCCGGTCACAGTGTTCGAGAAGGAGGCCTACTTCTCGGCACAATGAGAGTGAAATGTGGTAGATGATACATATTGCTTGAGTATATATATATTGTTTGATTGCGCAGTCTATTCGAAAGGAAAAATGTTTTTGCATCACATGTAAACTGTTTTCAGTGCATTAATACTTGTGATGCTACGACAAGACAAGTTCAATTGATATAGCTCTAAGAGCAAAGTTTTTTTCAAATATTTTTGGCATGTGTCCACTGAGTACGAAGTACTCAGCCCTGCATGTATTTCTAAACGTGCAGGTTAGCGGGATGCGGATGGAGAGGACAGCTTGGTGGTGTGATATGTTTTGTTGATCGAGTCGATTTTTAGACTTGCAATTGCATGTCTTCATACATGTAGTTGTTGGGATTGAGTCGAGATTTCCGCTGCAATACAATGCTTTTGTTATTGAAGTACTCTGATACATGTTCTAATTCCGAGCGATGTGCTCGATACTAATTACTGCTTTTGATGAATCTCGTTTCTTGTTGACTTGAAATACTTGTTCCCATTCAAACTTGATATGTAAATTATTCGTGCTCGTTGGTCGTTTCGATATATCTTTGAAAGCATGTCTCGAATGTTATCGCTTTCTGTTGATATTCCATTGTTTCCCCGAGCATGTTTCCCCTTATTTGAGTTGAGTGATGGATGGTTTAGTAGTGTTAGTTTTAATACGTCGCACCTCGGGCGTCGGGGTGTGACAAGCCCTAAGGAAACAAAAAAGTTAGATTGACAAATTGGGGATTTGATGGCGAATGGGCGCGTGCGAGAGAGTTTGAGTCTATGTGCCGTTCTGAGTTTGCTCGTTTCAAAGAAGGACACATCGGTTATAATGTGTTGTGACTGTTGATCCATCAACAATATCACGGTAAAGTATCGATTTCCTATTTACTCGTTTAGATGATATGCTTGATGAGTTGCATGGTGCTTGTGTGTTTTCTAAGATTGAGTTGCGTAGTGGGTATCATCAAATTAGGATCAAGGAGGGAGATGAATGGAAAATTGCTTTTAAAACAAAACTTGGTTTGTTTGAGTGGTTGGTTTTGCCTTTTAGTTTGACTAATGCCCCGAGTACATTTATGCGTCTTATGAACCATGTTTTGCGTGCTTTTATAGGAATATTTGTTGTGGTTTATTTTCATGATATACTTATTTGTAGTAAGAGTCATGATGAGCATGTTGAGCATTTGAAGGCTATTTTGGATGCACTTACAAAGGAAAAGTAATATGCTAATCTTAAGAAGTGTGTCTTTAGTACGGATAGACTTGTATTTCTTGGTTTTGTTGTTAGTACACAGGGTGTACAGGTTAATGAAGAGAAGATACGAGCTCTAAGAGTGGCAGACATCGAAAAGCATTGGAGAAGTTAGAAGTTTCCATGGACTTGCTAGCTTTTATCGGCGGTTCGTGCCTCATTTTAGCAGTGTGGCAGCACCTTTAACCGAAGTCATCAAGAAGAATGTTGAGTTCAAATGGGGGAAGGCGTAAAAAGAGGTGTTTCAGCTATTGAAGCATAAATTGACTCACTCTCCGGTATTATCTCTTCATAACTTTTCGAAGTCTTTTGTGATTGAATGTGATGCTTCTAGTGTTGGTATTGGTGCAGTTCTGATCCAAAAGGGAGGGCCCATGGGGTACTTTAGCGAGAAGCTCAGTGGGGTGACGTTGAGCTATCCCACGTATGATAAGAAGCTGTACGCATTGATGAGAGCCCTCAAAATGTGGCAACACTACTTGTGGGCAATGAAGTTTGTTATTCACACCGATCATGAGTCATTGAAGCATTTGAAGGGGTAGCATAAGTTGAACAAAAGGCATGCAAGGTGGATGGAGTTCATTGCTACATTTTCATACGGCATTAAATACAAGCAAGGTAAAGAGAATGTTGTGGCTGATGCGCTTTCTCGGAGGTATGCCTTGATCTTTACTTTAGATGCTAAGTTGCTTGGTTTTGAGTGTATTACGAATTTATATGAGCATGATGCTGAGTTTGGTTAGATTTATCGAGCATGTGAGCGGTCTCTGAGCGGTCTCTATACATGATTTGTTATTGCTTGAGTCTCATGGTGGGGGTTTAATGGGTTATTGTAGCATTGCTAAGACTTTAGCTGTTCTGCATGAGCAATTCTTTTGGCCTCATATGAAACGTGAAGTTGAAAGAATTTTGATCGTTGTGTTACATGTAAGCAAGCTAAGTCTAGAGTGAATTCCCATGGTCTTTATACACTACTGTCTATTCCTACTGCACCTTAGATTGATATCTCTATGGATTTTGTGTTAGGATTGCCTAGGACTAAGCATGGTAGAGATTCAATTTTTGTTGTTGTTGATAGATTTTCTAAGATGACACATTTTATTCCATGTCATAAATCTGTTCATATAGTTGATTTATTCTTTAGGGAGGTTGTTCGTTTGCATGGTATGCCTAGGACTATTGTTTCTAATAGGGACTCTAAATTCTTGAGTTACTTTTGGAAGACTTTGTGGGGTAAGCTAGGTACTAAGCTCTTGTTTTCTACTACTTGTTATCCACAAACTGATGGACAAACTAAAGTAGTTAATACGACTTTATCTACTTTACTTAGAGCTATTATCAAGAAAAAACATTAAGTCTTAGGAAGAATGTTTGCTTATAATCGTTATGTTCATTCTGCTACTCAGTTTTTTCGCCATTTGAGATTGTTTATGGTTTTAATCCTTTAACTCCATTTGATTTGTCACCTTTACCTGACCATAAGCACACTGATCTTGATGGTCGAAAAAGGACTAATTTTGTGAAATAGATTCATGAGAAGACAAGGATGAACATCGAACGGCGCAGTGAGCATTATGCCAAACAAGCAAACAAGGGTGGTCGCAAAGTGGTGTTTGAACCCGGTGATTGGGTATGGCTACATATGCATATGGAAAGGTTTCCATTGTAGCGGAGATCTAAGTTACTTTCTCAAGGCGATAGACCATTCATGTTTTGGAACGCATCAATGATAATGCCTACAAGTTGGACTTACCCGGTGAGTACAATGTGAGTGCTACTTTTAATGTTACTGACTTGAATCCTTCTGATGTATGTGACGCCTTGGATTTGAGGATAAATCCTCTTCAAGTGGAGGGAAATGATGTAGCCAAAGGGTTGTCATTAGTGCAAGATCTTGTACGTGTTTCTGTTGGTCCAATTACAAGAGCACGAGCCATGAAGTTTAAGGAGGACTTGGCAAGCTTGGTTCAAGAAGTTTGGGATGAACAGTTGATGAAGAAGCCCATTGGAGATGGTGGACTTGGTTAATTGAACAGTCCAAGTTTTGTTAACCTTATCATGTACGAGTAGGCTCGAGTTTGAAGACTTGTTTTGTCTGAAGACTTTATTTATTTATTTACATTTATTTTCAGTCTATTAGTTTTTAGTCTTATTATTTTTGCCATTATGGGCTTTGTTAGCGGATTAGTTAAGTTGGGCTTTATTTATTAGTTGTTTCCTTCCTAGGCTAGGTTTAGAATTTCGCCTATATAAAGGCTTGTTATGAACGATTTTGGGCAGACATTATTCATAAATCGAAACGTGAGTATTAATTCTCTCTTGAGAGTTTCGAGTTCTTCTAGGTTATTTCAAGTCAAGTTCAATTATCGGCGAATCAATGAGTCAATCATTCCTTTTTGTATGTCAATCATCGTCCCCGAGTTGTTGTGTCATTTGATCGTTGGGTTTAGGAAACTTCTGTTCTCCTAATTCACTTCGCGAGATAGATCGAGAGGTTTTGGGATAATCCATCCATAGTCTTTTGTTCGAGTCTTCCGCTTAGCGTGTCTGAGGTTCATATCATTGGATCATGTTCCCTGAATTTTCTAAGCCCTTAGTGGGACCTTGCAATGGTTTCCTGAAAAAGCGTAGTGTTGAACACTCGTGTCAATCTTAACAATTCCTTGTGGTTGTTATCTGACTCCTGATAATTTTGAACTGAAGTCATTGATGGCACAGTGGTCCGAGACCTAGGACCTCCCTTTGAAGGGGTTGTGCGTGATGATAGTTTTTTAGAAGATCAAGCTGAAGAAGAGAATCAGAATGCTACAAAAGTGGCCTCGCAAAAGCCAACTACACCTTAGAAGGAGGGGGCCTCTAAATCTATGAGTCCTCAGAAGGAAGGGGCTCGCAAAGGTTTATGAGGGCAGAGTTCTAAACTCCTGTGCAACAGAATATTACCTATGCACTCTTAATGGACCATCTTAATGCCATGGTAAATCAAGCCGTGTCTACGGCTATGATTTTGCCTGGAAGTCAAAGTAAAAAATTTAGCAGTACTGTTAAAGGAAAATCTAAAGAGGTATAAGCATGCTCTGTTTATCCTCAATAGTTATGAAGTGCTAATAAAGTAGATCAAATCTTGCTTAGGCAATAATGATTACTCATGACTCAAGTGTTATATGATTTATAGCAGAAAGAACTTGTGGAGGAAAACCAATATGAAAGTGATGGCTATGAAAGTCCTCAAACTGAATCTGAAAACGGTCAGAAAATAAATAAAGTGAATAAATAACAATAACATTGTTGAACAACCTATTCATGGTTGAAGTAGTGATTCTTTATTTACATTCTTCTTCTCTTGTTTTGAAAACATGTAGAGGATGAAAGAATGGCTGCAAATCCCGAGATGAAGCTGCTGCGGTAGATATTTCAGCTCTCAAACAACAGCTCAATGATCTTCAGAAGAAGGTCTCTTCACCAAAGAAGTCTCCTAAGAAATTTGTTAAGACAAGTGATAACCAGTCCCCCTTCTCTAAGGACATTAGAGAAGATCAGCTGCCTTCAAACTTTAAGACGTTGACACTAGAGTATGATGGCTCCACAGATCCACATGAGCATGTAAGAAGATTTGAAAATGGGGCGATGTTGCATCAGTGCACTGAAGGAGTCAAATGCAGAGTTTTTCTCACACCTCTGTCAAAAATAGCTTAGCAGTGGTTTTCTCAGTTACTACCCAACAACATAAGTTCGTTTAATGAATTCAAGTCTATGTTACCGCACCAATTTGCTAGTGCAAGAAGACACGTAAAGACATCTTTTTCACTTATGGCACTAAGGCAAGGCCCTTCTTAGAGCTTACGTCAGTATGCATTGCATTTTAAGGCTGAGGCGTTGCAAATGCCTTTAGCTTCTTATGATGTGAAGGTACACGCATTGATACAAGGATTGGCACCGAGTTTGTTCTTTAATTCGTTAAACAAGAAACCTCCCTTGTGTTTTGAAGAGCTATTGCAGAGAGCTGAAAAGTATGTTAATGCAGAGGAGGTTCAAGAGGCTAGGAGAGCTAAAATAAATCTCCTATCCTTAAAAAAGAAACCTTAGAGAGAAGGTCATCTTCAGCACCGAGAGCTAATAGAGACAAGGGAGGGCAAAAATCCAAGAGAGCTCTTGAGAGGTTTGACCAATATAAACCTCTCAATCTCTGGTCGAAGTCATGGAAGCAGCTGCCAGATCTCCCCATTTTAAATTTCCCAGCACTTATAAGAAGGCCCCCTATAATCCACGATCGGAGTTGTATTGCAAGTACCATAACGATTACAGTCGTGATACAAATTCTTGTAGGCATTTGAAAGATGCCATCAAGGGATTGTTGAAGAAAGATGATACGCTGCTGCAATTTATTAAGAAAGAGAGAGAGATAGGGTTTGAGAGAAAGGAGCCAGAGACAAGGAAACCTGAGCAAAGGGAGAGAACCCCTCCTCGTCGAGAATTTCCCTCTCCAAAAAGAGAAAATATCAATATGATAATGGGGGGCAACGCTACAGGAGACTCCGGGTGAGCTCGTAAGGCTTATGTGAGAGCTGTTAAGGCTCAGGTGAGCAAAGAGGTCCAAGAGTTGGTAGAAGCAGTTGGAATGGAAATCGATGTAGTAGACTCATTTCCGGGGGAAGAAATGAATCCGAAGGCATGTGTGAGCTTTGGCCCTGAAGACTTGGTTAGTTTGGAACCCCACAATGACGCGTTAGTTGTCACAGTCCCAAATCCCAAGGGACGGCAAAGCTGGGGTGCGACTAGGGGTTAGATTAAAGAAGCGGGGAAGAAGGGGAGGGGGGAATAGCTGAATAAATGCATTAACCATGTAATACCCCGAACTTCTATTCCATTAGAGAGCGTATTGAATAATCTTATAAGTATAAATGAGTAAAATGACTGAAATGCCTTATGTGTTTTTACGTGAGATTATCTGTGTCTATTTCTTGAAATGATAATGTGATGCACATATTGAGCCTTCTTATATGAGAATGAGTACGAGTATAATTTTCAGAAAACTCTGAAGAATTTTGATTGGAAGTGAATAATGTTGTTAACCGAGAAATTGCTATGTGCCGATGAACTTAGAATAGATTTTAATTGAAATCTTTGGACCTAGAATTAATTCTAAGATCATTGAGATAAGATAGAAGCTTATCCAAGATAATTTGAGAAGAGTTATGAGAATTTAATAAGCGGATTAATAAGCCGACTAATTCTTAAGTTTTCTTCGTTATATGAAATTTAGACTTAAAAAAATTAGATGATCGGAATCCTTAATTTATTTAATGAGATGTGAATTAGGTTTGAGATGTTTTAATGTCGGAAACGAGACGAGAAGATATTAGACCCGTTTCTAGCATAAATGGAATAATACGGACCTTTTTATCTGGAAAACTTTTTACGACCGGGTAATTAATACCCGTAATAAAATATTGAGGAAAATTCCACTCATCTCTCTCCCTAAATCTCTCTTCAAGCCTACTATGTAGCATTAATCATGAATATTCTTAACAAAATTTTAGTAAATTGTGTAAATCAAGTTTCCATGCATACATCCCATCCCATCAAATCCATCTATCTCTCTTAATACAAGTTCCAGCACCAAAACATCATCATTATTATTCTATTTTGTTGGATGAAAATCTTGACAAAATCAAATGAGGTGGATGAGTGCATGCAATCTACCTATCTCTTTCACTCTTTCGATCTCTCTCTCTCTATATGCAAAAGGGAAGAATTCTTTCATTTCATTTCACACTCTCTAAAAACTCTCTATCAAGTAACAAAGAAGAAAAACTCTCTCCCTCTCTCTCTCCATTACCGTAACATACACACACACATACATACTTGGAAATTTCTCCATTAAAGCCTTGTATTCAAGCTCCAATCTCATGCAAATCAAGAGAAGATCATCATCATCATCTTAGTTCTTCCAAGCCCCAAGTTGAAAGGTAATAATTCTCCAAGTTCTTGAGTTTGAAATCCAATAATCATTCCCATTCTTCATTATTTTCGGCTCTTAAGCCCTAAAAATGGATGATTGATGTTTTATATTTTTTCTTGAGGATTCAAGACAAGTTCTTCCAAGAGAAATCCAAGCTAGAAGTTGAGCCTATTTCCCCCATCAATTTCGATTTCAAGAAGATCAAGAGGAGAAGATCCCATTTATCTTCTAAAGTATGATAATTAATTTGATTTCTTGTATATATGTATCTCTATAAGCCCTAAAAGAAAGAAAACATGCATGCATGGCATTTATTTTATGTTTAGGCAAACCTAGGTTATTGATGTGAGGATTAAGTGAGGAGAAATCAATAGAAGAATCGAACTCTAGGATTTAATCGATGAATTAAGAGAAGAAAAAGAAATTAAAAACCCTAAAATTTGATTAATACCGAAAAATTAGGTAAAAATAAGAAAATTTGAATTTCTGAGTTATTGTTATCTTGATGCTTGATTTATGATTTTTATCATATTTTGAATGAATATATATGCATGAAAAATTGAGAAATAAATTGCCCAAAAAATGATGTGAATGCCGTGAGTTTTGGGAAGAAAAGAAAGAATTATATTGTTGATTTTATTGATGATTTAAGTGATGTTTTGAGCATGAGATTATTTTGAGATGTGATGATTTAATCTTTGATTTTGATTAAGGGTGAAGAAAATCGATTTGCATATGAAGTTTTAAAGAAAATAATTTATGATAATTTAGAGAACTTGATGATTTTGATGTTAAAATGATGTTGATGTGTATTAAAATGCTAATTTGAATCCTAGATGAAAATAGGATTTATTGTGATAAAAGAATGAAGTTTTAAAGTTTTAAAAATGTTAAGAATTGGAAAATACATAGAAAAATATATCTAGTAAGTGTAGTAAGTGTTCTAAGTGTTCTTGATATAAATTTTGAAGATTTAAGTTTTGATTAAATTAAATCAAAAAGAGATTTTATAATCAAATTAATAAGATAAACTAGTTTTTATTGAAATAAAGAAATTAATTGAAGAATAAAGAAGAAAAGAAATTTGTTGATTAAATAAATAAGAGTCGAGAAAATCGAGTTAAAATAAAGAGACTAAAATAATAAGAAAATGAAAAGAAATTTTAATCGAGTCGAGAAAAAGATGTTAGACGAGTTAAGTTTACATACTCGTATAGTTTAACCAAGAAAATAATGGAATAAGATATCGAGTAACGATTTTGAAAGTAATTAATTAAAATTAAATAAATAAGTTGTGTTTCAAACCGTGTAGATTAAGAATAAACCGAGAAGAATTTCCGAGATATTAATTAGAAAAATAATAGTTGAGTTAAGAAATGAGAATCGAGTTAGAAATAGAAAGGAAATTCCTATTTCACAAAAGTTTAATAAAAACAAAAATAATTTTTGTTAATTGAGTAAAGATTTATAATATGTTTTCATAAGACAACGAGTTTGGATAAGTATTGTTTATAAGTCGAGAAAGATAAAATTATTGTTTGAGTTTTTATAAAAAGAATTCTTATTTGAATTAAGTTCTAAAATAAAAATTGAGTAAATGTTAATGTGTCTTGAAATGTGATTGAAGTTGAAACAATGTTTTTGATTTATGTGGAATTATTATGCAATTGAATTAATATGTTTGAGTGAATGATATTATTTGGTAATAACGTGAAGAATTATTAAGTTTGTTTATATCCAAAATAATTGAGCTATTGAGTTGTTAATTAAATCAAAAATCGATTAAGTTTATAAAAGAAAGCTCGAGTAATGGAATTTAGATAAACGCCGTTTCTTAATTAAAGCGAGAAGTGCTAAGACATTGGTTAGTAGTACTAATCAATCATCGAGTAGAGTTAATGGCTTAAAGACGAGAATGCAAGACTTTTAGAAAAGAATAGCTTTGAGAGAAACGACTAAGTAGAAGTCCTTCAGTCGAGACCAACGTCTAAATATCCGTCCTTGCGTAGTATCTTATTTTCTTTATCGATGTCGATCTGTGAAGGATCAAGCCAGACGGGAAGATAAGCGAGGACAATAGCCCTTAAACCGCCTAGCTAGAATCTTCGAAAGTCAGGTGGGCTTTTCTGAACCAAAAACTATTGATGAATGTTATTATGCTATTGAGTATTATTATATGATTTTTAAATGCAATTGACTTGCCGTTTTATTGAGTTTGGTATGTGTTATCATCTGTTTATTTGAGATATTATCATCCTGTGAAAGGCAGGAAACCCACGTGTGGTATGTTAAATGTTGAGGTGACTGTGAGCTTTGCTCCGGTTGGGCCGGTCACAGTGTTCGAGAAGGAGGCCTACTTCTCGGCACAATGAGTGGATTTATGACATATGATGCATACTGTTGAGTATATATTATGTTTTGACTGCGCAGTCTATTTAAAAGAAAATGTTTTAGCATGCACAAGTAAAATCATTTTAAGTTGCTTAAGTACTTGTGATGTTTCAGCAAGGCAAGTTCAATTGATATAGCTTTAAGAGCATCTTTTTCCAAATATTTTCGGCATGTGTTCACTGAGTACGAAGTACTCAGCCTTGCGTGTATTTCTAAACGTGCAGATTGATAAGATGGTGATGGCATGGACGCTTGGTGGTGTGGTGTTTTTGGTTGAGTCGAGTTGGATGTCGGACTGGCATTTGCACGTCTTCATACGTGTGAATGTTGGGATTTGAGTCAAGTTTCCGTTGTAACTCTTTTGAAATGAAAGTCTGTTGATATATACTTTGATCCTTGTTTTTGATTCCGAGCAATGTGCTCGATGGTTTTAATCTTTGTTGAATCTTAATCTCGTTGACCTGAAATACTTATCATATCCTAGTTGATATCTAATTTGAAATGCTTGGTTATTGTTTCATTATGTCTTTGATGGTCTTATTCGAACGCTATTGCTTCCCATTAATGTTTCCCCGAGCATGTTCCCCGTATGTGAGTTGATGGTTAGTTGATTAGGTTGTGTTGTTGTTCGTAAGTCGCACCTCGGAAGTCGGGGTGTGACAAACCAATAATAATAAACAAGATGATATCTATGAACTAATTTCATTAACAAAAGGGAATCGATGTCGAAGGATCGCTAGACGAAGTTGCTTTCAGAGTAGACTAGGTTTTAAGTACGAAACTTAAACCGAAAAGTTATACGACAAAAAGTGAAGTAGTTTGTAGCGGAAAAATGTAGAACTGATTACACTGTTCTTCTTTCCTATATACAATCTCTACTCAACCTCCGCCGCCTTCGTCACTCAACCTGCACATTTATAAATACATACAGGGCTGAGTATAATCATACTTAGTGGGCACGATGCCGAAAACATATCATAAGCTTATAGATTAATCAGGCATTCTCAAAGTAACACAACGGGGTTTTCCTTTCAAAGGCCCGTGCTTACTAAACATTTTCTTTTCATAAACATAGCTTGTACAAGCATTTTACTGTTGTTACGTTCAACTTGCCCAACTTCTGTTTCAACGTCGAAGGAGAGTTAACTTCTCCCGCGCACGTTCCTCACCGTGACTGGCTACCCCTCAACAAAGTACCACACACAACGGTTACCGTGTACACTAACTCTGGAAAATCCTTCCGATTAACTTAGAATCCGATCGATTAGTTGGCGAACCAACTCAGAATGGCGCAAAAGAACTCACAAAAACAAATTCTTTTATGCACTGATAATCACTTTCAAAACATACTTATATAGCAATAAGTAAACATTTTGAGCAACGCTCACTTTATTTTGTTATATAGAAAAGCCCACCTTAACCGGTTACAGAACAAACACAAACTTCTATTGTAATACACCGATTATTTCTACAGTCGTTACAAAAATAGTTAATAATAATAATGGCTTTGCACACCTAAGATCATGAAATCAAATTCTAAGATTTACGGTGAAATCCGTTTCCGAAAATAATTTCCAGAAATCGGACGAACGACTACTGTATTAGGGTTTTCGCGTCCAATAAGTTTTTCGCCCGAAAACTCAGAATTAAATTCCGTCAGAATTTACAATCACTTTTTCTTCGATACGAGTTCACCGGAGCAAGTTAGTTTTTATGATTTTCCGGACGAATTTTGGACTGTGATGTCCCGACTTTTTTTCTCGGATTTTAAAAAACGAATTAGGTTTTCCGAGTACGTAAATTATTTCCAATCTAATGGACGAATTAGATTTCGTCAATTCCGTAACTATCTAGGAAAGTATTTCTCGACTTTTAAATCGACGTTTAAGAGTCGGAAACGAGATATTATTGTCAAACAATTCCTCGCCAAACGCATCCCTAACGAGTCACTATACTTTGTGGGATATTTCTTAAACTTTATGACTCACTATAGTGAGTCATCCACCTCCCTCATTCCACCCTCATTACCGCCACCCCTCCCCATCAAGCTCTCTCTCTCTTTTCTTCATTCCTGCATTGAAGAACATCAAGCTTTTGCAAGAATCCAAGTTCATAGTTCATCAATCTTCCATCTTATTCCACTTCTACTTTCATAATATTCAAGGTAATTGCATGAGCTCTATTTCTATCCAATTCAAAATCCCATTTCTTTTTTTTTTTACTTGGACCGATTTTGATGATGATGATGTAGTAGATGATTCAAGTCTTAATTCATGATATTAGAGGTATAAGAGATGATTCTATGGATGAATTAGAGAAAGAAATCCAAGAACCCTAATTCTAAAAAATATGACCGAAAATTAGGGCTAAGAGATAGGATGTTTTAATTCTTAAATTGATTGGATAATTAGGCCTAGGAAGTGTTTAATTGGTGAATTAAGCAAGAAGAAATGAATAACCCTAAAAATCTAGTAATGACCGATTTTGGGGAAAAATTGGGGCTTTGATCGTAGCTCGATTTCTTTGTCGATTGAATGATAGATTAGTGTTCCTCATGATGTTAATTGACTCTAGGAATTGTTTTAGATTTTTCAAAAAATAAAATTCAAAACCTAAGAGACGAAGAAGGGTCGATTTAGGATAGTAAATGTTATGATATGCTCGATTGTTTAATGGAAATGAGATATACGATGCATGAGAATGATTATATATTTAAATGAGATTTTTCTAAAAATAAAATGAAAAATGTAAGAGAAGAAGACGTGACGATAAGTTAGAGCTCGTTAATATTTTGATGTTATGATTTGCATGATAGTAATGCTCGTTAGATGATAATCGTTGTCGTAAAATTTGAACGAAAATGGAGAACGTAAAATTTGTCGTAAGAGACGAACGACGGACGATAAGTCGAGATTAGATAATAGTTTGAGGTTATGATTTATGTATTTATGATTCTTGATAGATGATGAATAAGATTGTAGAATTTGATTGAATTCTAATGATGTTGGATTTCTCGTAAGAGACAAATGAATTAATCTAAGTAATAATAGAAAAGTTGAACCAAGAGAATAATTGACTATTAATGATTATTGTTGATAAAGGAAGAAATTTGTAGTTGGCAACGTGCTCATCCGAGCTATAGAATGATAGGCTATAATCGAAATCGAGAAGTTAGGACTTGAACAAGAACTTGAATTTGGTTTAGTAATTGTATAGTTTGAGCGCCGAGGTTTTGATTGTCGTGCTTATAGACGAGAAATGAAAAGGGGTTTATCACGTATGATGATACGTGGTGACTGCCTTGGGTCAGTTTTTGCATGAAAATAAAAGTGTTTAAGCTTTTAACGAACCTAGAAAACCGTGCGTCGATTTTATCGAGCATTAGGGTTTCACTCGGCAGTTTTGCGACCTTCTACGGAAATTGCAATATCTCCTAGCTCGTTTATTGGAATCAAGATCTGCAAATTGGAGAGTAAACTAGACACCCGTACTTTTCTTTTGGTATAAGATTCGTCCCCTGTTTCGAAATCCCCTGTTCTGGGTGGACTTACTGACCTCGTGCAATGAATGTTCAAAGCTAGATTCTTAAGTTGAATTCTTCTCAACTTGAACTCTTCCGATCTTTTAAGTCGTTTTAAGTAATCGACTACCTTCTTTCTACTGACCTAAGTGTCAAGTACAGAATCGAGTGATTGTCAAACGAGATGCGTTCGTATCTCGTTTCTTTTTAATTAAAAGAGTTTAGTTTAGCGTGCAAATGCCTAAAAAGTCTGAAAGACTAAAACTTAACTCGACTTTTTTGTATTCGTTTATCATTTGCGACCGAGCTTTAAAGTATGATTTTTATGATGAAGGAGGAAGTCGACACCAAGGATAGGACGGAAGATCAGAAGACGGAAGCACGTGTCTAAGTTCTGTATTTAATCAAGGTGGGCTTTTATATATGAAACAAAACGAGCAATGCTCGAAAACCTTTTCTTTATCGCTTTGATATCCGTGTTTTCAAAGTGATAATTATGGCATGAATTGTTTTGTGTTTTATGTGAGTTCTCTTGTACCTTATGAGTTAACCATTAGGTGTTAACTAAACGATCAGACTTTGAGTTAGCCAACTTGCTTTCCAAAGTTTAGTGCACTTTGTAGCCTGTGGTGTATGTGGTATCCTATTGAGGGGTAGCCAGCCACGGTGAATTATGACTTGTTACAGCCCCAAATCCCGAGGGACGGCAGAAGTCGGGGTGCGACTGGGATTGGATTAAAGAAGCGGGGAAGAAGGGGGCTGCCTAATTAAACATACATAAAAGACATCATACATTCAATGAACAAGACTTTACTATTAAAAAGGAAGAGTTAATCACGAAGGATTACTCGACATAAAGTACTCAAAAGTATCTAAGTTAAAGATTACAGACTTATACTACAGTGATTTAATAATGTACATATCCTCAAAAGACTTAGAGTTTTGCAGCGGAAAGTAGGTCATAAGCTAAAGCTTCCTAACAACTCGACTCAACTTCAACCACCGCCGCTCTCGTCGCTTCAACCTGCACATTTAGAAAACATATGCAGGGCTAAGTATGAAAGTACTTAGTGGGCACGTTGCCGAAAACATAAGCATAAGTATAGATAATCTGGCATTTCATAATTTGTAGCACATCGGGGTTTTATTAAAATTAGCCCGTGTCTACTAAAACATTTTCTGACTCATTTTCACAATTTGGCTTGATCAAGCACTTTTCACAGATGTTACGTTCAAATCTTGACCAATTCTCATTCACCGTGGCTGGTTACCCCTCAACAGGATACCACATTCACCACAGGTTACAAAGTGCACTAACTCTGGAAAGCGCTTAATAGCTAACTCAGAGCCGATCGATAGTTAACATCCTAAAGGTTAACTAATAAGTCTGGAAAACACGAATGTTAACTCAGATAGATACAAGAGAACTCACATAAAACATAAAACAGTTCATGCCATAATTATCACTTTGAAAACACGGATATCAAAGCGATAAAGAAAGGTTTTCGAGCATTGCTCGTTTTGTTTTATATATAAAAGCCCACCTCGATGATACAGAACTACTAAACAGGTTCCCGTTCTTCTGTTCTTCCGTCCTTTCCTTAGTGCTGGCTTCCTCCTTCATCGTAAAATAATCACACTTTAAATTCGGTCGAAAAAGATAATCGAACATGGAAATTCGAAATAGGTTTTAGTCGTTTTGTTTCTTTAGGCATTTGCACGCTACTAGTTTCTTTTTAATTTAAATGGGAACGAGACTCGAACAAATCTCATTTAGAACTCGAAGGGTTTCATACTCGACTCCTAGGTCAGTAGAAAATATAGTCGTTAACTTATTACGGCTTAAAAGATCGAAAGAAACTAAGTTGTGAAGAAAACAACTTAGGAAAACATGTTCTGAAATTTTCACTGCGCAATGCAGTAGTTCTGGGGACTGCCCAGAACAGAGGAATTTGAAACTGGTGATGAGCCCTAAACTGTTAGAAAGCTTGGAAAGTCTAGTTTACGCTCCAATTTACGGATCTCAAATCCGATAAACGAGCTAAGAGATATTACAGTTTCCGGGAAGGGTCGCAAAACTGCCGCGGCTAACCCTAGTTGCTCGATAGAATCGACGTATAACTTCCTAAACTCGTTCTAAGTTCTCGTACTCGATTTCTCACGAAACTTCAATCTCAAGGCAGTCAACACGTACTCCCGTACGTGAAGGACTCCTTTTCAAAACTCGTTTATAACCACGACGATCAAACCTCGTCGTTTCAACTACCATTTACTATACCAACAACAAGTTAACAAATTCTCGTTTCTAGTTCTCGATTATAACTACAACTCATCATATAATAATCCGGATGCTCATGTCGTCAACTACAAAGTTATTCCTTAGTCCATAATAAGCATTATTATCTAGTTAATAACCTTACTCGGCTTCTCGATTATTATTTACGTCCACTAGCTCGTCTCTTAAGGATTTTCCAAAGTTATTGGATTTCGTTCAAAATCTACGTCATCAATCATCATCTAACGAGATTCATTATTTTATAAATCATCACCTCATATCATTAACCAATCTCGATTCATTCCTAAATTCTTGTCTCTTACGATTTCATTAACATTTTTAGATTATTTCCAAATAATTCCTATTATCAATTAATACCATTAGAAACCATAATCCATCATCAAAACCTTACTAGAATTAAACCACAATCAAACCCCTAATTCTTACAATTTTTTCGGTAATAGCATAGAAATTTAAGGGGTGATTTTATTCTTTAATTAACTCTATTTATCCATTTATCATACTTATACAACACCAATTAATCAATGATCATACTATTACAACATCAATTGAGAAATCAAGTGAAACCGTAGCCCTAAATTTCGGTCATCATCAATTACATAGGGGATTTCATTTGTTCTTTCACCAATCCTCAATTAGACATCTTCTAAACTCAATTATGTAATCAATTTTAGAATTAATCTATCCTACATAGAACCCCAAAATTTTCGGTATTATGTAGCAATTAGGGTTCTTTATTTTCTTCAAATTTTAACCATAGAATTCATATCTAAACCATCTAATTACACTAATTAAAGATCAAAACATCTAATCTCCATCATCATCAAAATCGATCAACATGAGAAAATTAAAAGAAATGAAATCCATTTGGATAGAAATGTAGAGGAGATGAATACCTTGAACTTTAGTGAAGGAAGTTATAAGATTTGATGGTTGGATGATGAACTTATGAAGATTTCTTGCTCCAAGCTTCAAGTTCATCAATGGAGGATGAAGAACATGGAAGAGAGAGTATATGTGTGTGTGTTTCGAAATAGAGAGAGAGAGTGTGTGAGGAAGATGACTTCTTAGTTGTATGATATATATTAACTTACTACATAGGTGTAAAGTTAATTAAAGATCTAATGGTGAGTCATAATGTTAAATACTGTAAATTAATGAAATATCTATGCTAGAGAGAGAGGGAAGTCGGCTAAGAGGGGAGAAAAATGGGAAAAAACGCATTTTTCAGGCGCGATACGACGTTACGGAAATCGAAAGACGAAAAACGTAACTCGGCACATTATCGTCAAATTCCGATTCGACCATAAATTCTAACGTATTTAACTTATTCGGAAAGTAATATTTAAAAACTTAATTCCGACAAAAAACTCGGGACGTGACAGTCCGAGTTTCGTCCGGAAAATAAAAAAAACGAACTTTCTCGGGCGAGTTCGTATCGCGATTTCGTGAATGTAAAAATCAGACGGTTTTCTGTTCTGAGTTCTAGAACTAAAAAGTTTTTGTACGCGATAACCCTAAATACAGTAGTCATCTAACTGACTTCCGGAATTTATTTTCGGAAACGGATTTCACCGTTGGTTTTAGAATTCAGAATCGTAAACTTAGGCGTGCAAAGCCATTTTTATTATTAACTTTAAATTTTAAGACTGTACGGAAAATCTGGGGTATTACATGACTGGTCAAGATTTGAACGTAACATCTATGAAAAATGCTTGCAAGCTAATTTATGAAAAAGAGAAAGAAAATGTTGAAAAACCCCGATGTGCTACAGAAATGAAATGCCTAATTATCTATACTTATGATTATGTTTTCGGCAACGTGCCCACTAAGTACTTTTGTATTTAGCCCTGCATATGTTTTCTCAATGTGCAGGTTGAAGCGACGGAAGCGGCGACGGTTGAGTTAGAGTGAATAGAGTTAAGGAAGACTTTTGTATATAGTTCACAAAAAGATTATGCTGTCATTTATGTATGTCTATTCTTTCATCCCCTTTCTTCCCCGCTTCTTTAATCCGATCCCAGTAGCACCCCGGCTTCTGCCGTCCCTCGGGATTTGGGGCTGTGACATCTGTCTTCGGTCTTCCGTCCTTTCTTCTAATAGCGACTCCCTCCTTCTATCAAAGAGTTATGACCGTTTCCGTGAAGGGTGGCAAAACTGGCCGAGAAACCCTAGACGTTTAAAAACTCGACGCACATTTCCCTAGGTTCGATCAATGCTATACAACCTTTATGTCCACAAAATTTCCATCAATTTACAGTCAAGTCACACAATCATTTAACGTGAATACTTTCACGTTCCTTGATTAAAAATACAACGAGCAATTCTCGTCTTTTCAATTAACGAAAACAGTTAACAAATTTCGTTTCAATTTCAAATCACAACTAACTTCTAACTTCTATTTCATAACTTATATGGAATTATCATCAACTACACTCATGCTTATTAATCATTAACCAATTCAAATCAATCAACATATACTCATAATTATTTAACACGTCGTTTTTATCGAGCAACGAACATCGTTGTCGATTTTTCCAAACATTTTTATAAAATCTAACAAAATCATACTAAGTACATATCATCATGTTTATCCATAACATATAAACCATAACATCAATTGATAACATATAAAGTCTCGTTTTCTCATTTCTTCTTTTACGAACTTACTTACTTTCTTCCATTTTTAAAGTTCTACTAATCAATTCAAACCAAAATAGTTTCTATCATCTTTATACTTAACAAAGATCATATTAACATACTAACATCATTATAACTAATACTTAATCAATTCACGTCATTTTTATTGGTTCAAGAACTCGATTTTTCAAAGTTGTTAGTTAATTCTCAATTAATTCAACAACAAACCTAACACATGTACAATCACTAATATTCGATTAGTTTTCTCGTTCTATTTTTCTATCGACAATTACGTTCGATTCTTCGTCTCTTACAAAAAGTTTGACATTCTTAGAATTCATTCAAACTTTCAAATTATCATCATTAACTATTTATATTAACTAATATGCAATCCAAAAGCTTATATCATAATCAAAACTAATTCTATCGACGATTCTTCGCCTCCAACGATTTCGTTTTTATTTTTAGAAAAATCTAATTTAATTATATGTTCAACTACATGTTTCCTACATCTTAAATATAACAGCACATCATCATTATCATAACAATCACTCAATCAAAATCCTATTTCTTTGTCTCTTACAAAATTGTTTTTATTTTTAGAAAATCCTCAAACAATTCATGCAATCATCATTCATTGCATGCAAAAATAATCTACAAACCATACATCTAAATTCAAGCTCAATCTTCATCAAATAATTCATGAAATTTTTGAAAATTTCTACTTAAATTCTAACATGATTTATACTTTATTCAAACCATGTAATAAACTTAGAACATCAAGCCTATACCTCTTACAATTTTTGAAATTTTCAAGAATTAAAGAGATGGATTTTGTTCGGTTGGAATTAAAGAGGAAGCTCTCACCTTTACGAATATGCAATCGGAATTGACTTTAATCGAGAATCGAACAAGTTATGGAACTTAGAAGCTTGAAGAACTTGAAGAAAAACTTGAAGAACTTGAAGAATAAATTGAAGAACTTGAAAAACAAGAGATAGAAGAGAGAAAGGGGGGGGGGGGGGTGGGTGGTTTTGGGAGGTGAGAGAGGGAGAGAGTTGTGTGATATTTGATAACCTCAAGATATTATCAAGAGAGAGAGAGAGAGAGAGACGGTTGGGGGGGGGGGGGGAATTAAATCCAAAATATCTCATTTTACGGGTCTAATACAGCATACTAAAATTGATTAATTAATTTCTTAGACGGTTACGTTTCCGGCAAAAACTAATTCGACCAATAGATTGGAAATAATTTACTTAGTCAGAAAGGATGATTCAATTTCCGAAATCCATCGAAAAGTCGAGACGTGACAGTCCAAATTTTGCCCAAAAAATAAATAAAACTGACTTTTACCAATAGACTCGTATCGCAAAATAAGTGAATGTAAAGTCAGACGCTTTTCGATCTGAATTCTCGAACGAAAATTTTATCGAGCGCGAAAACCCTAATACAGTAGTCGGTTGAACGACTTTTGGATTTTTTTTTCAGAAACAGATTTCATCGTTAGTCTTAAAACTCAAATTCCTTAACTTAGGTGTGTAAAACCTTAATTAATTATCAAATTTTTATTTTAGTGACGGGAGAAAAAGGCCGGGATATTAAATCCTACCCCTCTAATAAAAATTTCGTCCCGAAATTTTCATATTTTCTTCGAAAAGATAAGGGTATTTTTCCTTCATCTTTTCTTTGAGTTCCCACGTGGCTTCTTCCTGCCCGTGGTGATTCCACAATACTTTGACCAAAGGTATCGATTTATTTCTTAATTCTTGTACTTTACGATCCAAGATCGATAGTGGTTTTTCTTCATAACTTAAGTCGGATTTAAGAACAACGTCTTGCTGGTTAATTACATGTTTAGGGTCGAAAACGTACTTTCGCAATTGAGATACGTGAAAAACGTTATGGACACTTCCTAGACTTGGTGGTAAGGCCAATCTATAAGCAACAGGTCCTAATTTTTCCAGAATCTCGTAAGGTCCTATAAACCTTGGTCTGAGTTTGTCTTTGACACCAAATCTAATGATTCCCTTGGATGGAGAAATTTTGAGAAAAACCTTATCCCCAATTTCAAGGTTAAGATCTGTTCGGCGAACATCGGCATAAGACTTTTGTCGACTCTGGGCTTCTTTCATTCTGACTCGAATCTGTCAAATGATCTTGATCATTTCACCGACTGAATCTGGTCCTAGATTTTTCCTTTCACCTACTTCATCCTAATAAAGGGGTGACCTACATTTCCTTCCATACTGTGCCTCGTACGACACCATTCCTATCGTTGCTTGATAACTGTTGTTGTAAGCAAATTTGACCAATGGTAAGATATTTTCCCAATTCGCACTTCGATCCAATACTACCGTTCCTAACATATCGACGAGTATTTGAATTGTTCTATCGGATTGTCCATCCGTTTGGGGGTGAAAAGCAGTACTAAAATTAAGTCTAGTACCTAGCTCCTTCTGCATAGTGATCCAAAACCTTGAAGTGAATTTGGTATCTCTATCGGACGTTATTAACTTTGGTATTCCATGAAGACGTACAATCTCACGAACATACAACTGTGCTAATTTCTCTGATCCATAGGTAATTGGAATTGGTAGAAAGTGAGCTGATTTTATGAGTCTATCAATGACTACCCAGATGGCAGTATTTCCTCTTCTAGATTTGGGCAAACCTGTCACAAAATCCATGGCTATATCTTCCCACTTCCACGTTGGAATACTTAATGGCTGCAACATCTCTTGTGGTCGTTGGTGTAAAGCTTTTACTTGTTGACAAGTCTAACATCGTTCTACAAACGAGGCAACATCTCGTTTAAATCTTGATACATCTTCGTACTCCCTGGGTGTTCTGTATATAGCATATCATTAGCCTCACTCATGATATCGTTTTTCAATTCGTCGTCATCAGGGATACAAAGTCTATCTTCAGATACGATCGCATTATCTGGTGCTTCGGAATAACCGTTCGGTTTATCCGTTCTTATTCTTAGTCGTAGCTTCTCGATCGTCTCGTCCTTTCTCTGAGCACTTATGATTCTCTCTCGTAAGTCCAGTTTAGTTACTAGTGCCGCTATTTGGGTCGTTATCATTTTAGGTGTATCGAGCACATTTAAATTCATCATCTCAAATTCTTGTACAAGTGTTTCTTCCTTGATTAAGAGACACCCTAATTTGGTTGGAGTCTTGCGACTCAGTGCGTCAGCTACTACGTTTGCTTTTCCAAGATGATAATTGATACCACAATCATAATCCTTGACTAATTCGAGCCATCTTCTTTGCCTCATATTAAATTTCTTTTGCTCGAAAAAGTACTTCAAACTCTTGTGATCCGTAAAAATCTCAACCCTTACACTATAGAGGTGATGTCTCCAAATTTTCAACGCATGCATAACGGCTGCTAGTTCTAAATCATGGGTTGGATAATCAACTTCATGGGCTCGAAGTTGTTGTGAAGCATAAGCTATCACCTTTCCTTCTTGCAACAATACGCACCCTAATCCATTCTTTGAAGCATCTGTATAAACCACATATTCCTTATTTGCTTCTGGAAGGGCTAACACTGGTGCTGTGGTTAACTTTTCCTTGAGAGTCTAAAAACTCGTCTCGCACTCGTCAATCCATTTGTACTTGTTTTCCTTTCGTAGTAGTTGCGTCATAGGTCTAGCAATTGTAGAAAATCCCTCGATGAATCTTCTATAATAGCCGGCTAAACCTAAGAAACTCCTAATTTTATTAGGACTTGTCGGTGATTTCCAATTGCGTACTGCCTCTACCTTGGCAGGGTCTACTTTGATGTCTTCTGCTGATACTATGTGTCTAAGAAACATCACTTCTTTCAGCTAAAACTCACACTTACTGAATTTGGCATAAAGTTTCTCAGCTCTAAGCGATTCTAACACTATTCGCAAGTGTTCTTCGTGCTCCTTCTCATTTTTGGAGTAAATGAGAATGTCGTCGATGAAAACTAAGACGAATTTGTCTAAGTATGGGTGGAAAATTCTATTCATGAGATCCATGAATACTGCGGGGGCGTTAGTCAAACTAAATGGCATAACTAGGAATTCGTAATGGCCATATCTGGTTCGGAAAGCAGTCTTAGGTATATCTTCGGGTTTGAATTTCAATTGGTGATATCCGGATCTTAAGTCTATTTTTGACAATACACCTGCGCCCTTAAGCTGATCAAAAAGGTCTTCTGTCCTAGGCAAAGGATATTTATTCTTGAGGGTGATCTTATTTAGCTCGCGATAGTCTATGCACATCCTCTTAGAACCATCCTTCTTCCTAACGAAAAAAACAGGCGCTCCCCATGGTGAAACGCTCGGTTTAATGAAACCAAGATCTAAAACCTCTTGCAGTTGAATCTTAAGCTCTTCTATTTCCTTCGGGGCCATCTTATATGGAGCTTTTGATTTGAGGGCCAATCCTGGTTCTAAGTCGATTGTAAAATCTACGTGACAGTCTGGTGGTAAATATGGTAACACTTCTGGAAAGACGTCTTCATATTCGTTAACAATTTTCACGTCTTGTATGGTCTTTTCGGCTCCCGGTTCTCCACTCAGGTACACAAGATAAGCTCTGCAATACTTCTTCTTCATCAACTTCTTAGCTTGTAGTGCAGATATTATCAGTATCCTCTTACCCATCGAAATCCCATGGAATTCTGTCGGCTCTTTTTCCAGGGGTTGGAAAGAAATTTTTCTCTCGTTGCAGAGAATCGTGGCATAATTCTCAAACAACCACTCCATTCCTAAGATTATATCTACATCCCACATTATCATAACATTCAAGTTGTTCGCTTTATTCTTAAGAGTTCCAATTTCTAATTCTAGGTTAGAGCAAACATGCGTAGAAGTTGTGATCTCTCCCGAGGTCTGATAGCGTGATTAGCTCGGACAGGTCTGATATCTAAGTTATCCGCACATGAGCCAACAATGAAAGAATGCGATGCGCCAGTATCAAACAATATTTTTATAGGGGTATTATGAAGTTTACACATACCTGCCAGGTTTCCCTTGCCCTTATTCTGTGCATTCTGCTTGATTGTGAATGCTCTGGCATTCTGCTGCTGTTGGGCGTGCTGTTGATACTGCTGCTGCGGCTGTGCCTGAATTGCCCTCAAAGGTTGGGGCTGACCATACTGGTTCTGCCCTACTGCTTGCAACGGTTTTGGGCAATCCTTCTTAAAATGCCCTTTCTATCCATAGTTGAAGCAAACACTAGAGTTCTCTTGACAGACACCGTAGTGTACCCTATTACACTTAGGACAGGCAGGAACGGTGATCCTTCCTTGGTTATTCCCTCCCTGGTTGTTGTTCCTTTGCTGCCCCTGTAACTGACCCTGCTGGTTGTTTCCTTTCCACGGTCCTGCTTGATTATTCCCTTGTACATTCTGTCCCGACTGATTGCTCCCATGCCATGGCTTCTAGCCATAGTTGTTATTCTGGTTAGGCTGCTGAAAGCCTCGCTGATTACCACTCTGGTTCCTCTGATTGTTGTAGTGCTGATAATAGCCACTGTTGTTTCCTCCTTCCCATTTCCGTTTTCCCTGATAGTTACTATTATTGTTGTTGTTGAAATGGCCTCGATTCTGAGTCTAGGTTGTGGCTGGTGTGGGTGTTACGACTTTCTTTTCATCAGGCACTACTGCCTCCATCTCTAGGGCTCGTCCTAGTATTTCCGTGTAGCTCAGTCCTCCGTGACTGGCTAGTGCTACACCTAGCTCGTGCTTAAGTCCCCCACGGAACTTCTTTGCAATCTTTTCCTCGGTATCTACCTACTCAGGCGCATATCTTGATAACTTGCAGCACCTTGCATCATATTCTGTGACCGTCATCTTTCCTTGCTTCAGATTGTAGAACTCAGCCTCTTTCTGCTCTCTAAAAGTCTTAGGCACGTATTTATCGTACAATGCCTCCTTAAATTCGTCCCAAGTAAAATGAACCAAGTGCTCCGCTGGTATGACCTTCTGTCTAGCCTCCCTCCAGTAGTCAGCTAGTCCAGAGAGTTGAAATGCGACACACAAAAGACGCTCCTTATCAGAACATCTAAGGAGTTTAAAGATTCTCTCAATGGATCGCACCCAAAGCTCAGCATCGCTTGGGTTATCGGATCCATTAAAAACGGGTGGGTTTCGTTTGAGGAATAGATCCTCAATATAACGATGGGGTGGTGGTGGAGATGGTGGTGGTGTAGGTAGAGGGGTTTCATGGCGTTCTTGTTCCTCTTCCCTTTCACCTCGTGCTTGACGTCTACCAGGTCCTCTTCTGTTGTTTACTACTCTCGGCGGCATTTTGAAACTATAGAAAACAAGAATTCTCACTAGCACTTTCGCTCTAAAAAAAAAAATTCACCCACTTAGTAAGATTCTTCCAACTCTAAACAAGTTTACGGAAAGAAATAGATGATAGCATCAATACTATTTCTATGAAACTTTTAACTTCGCAAGTTAATTAAGAGCAACCAACTAAACATGGTAAGAGCAAACGTTCACTGGATCAAAGTCCACTCATGGGGTTATATATATATATATATATATATATATATATATATATATATATATATATATATATGCGTCAAAAAGAGTACTGATTTTTGCCTCCAACGAGGACTTATACCAAAAAGCTAGACTACAACTAGTCTGAGCTAGGCTAATTGCCTATCTATGTACAGGATGCACTAACATGTTGCATTTCTGTACCTACTGGAAGTACTAGAACGGAAATGATTCATAAAATTTCGTATCCGTTTAGAGTACTATAAAAAGAAGTCTACTGATCCGAACTATGTACAAGACATTTAAAAAAAAACTACTACACGTCTAAGACTCTCTGCTCAGAAGCTGCAGTCGAGTCTGTGCTGCCCTCTACGGCCGGAAGCTCCTCGGAGTCCCCCTCCTCTGGGTCATCCTCAGGGTCCTCCTCCGGATCCCCCTCCATCGGATCCTCCTCCAGATCCTCCTCTGGATCCTCCTCCGAATCTGTACCAAAGACTAGCTGGACTGCCTCGTCAACCCTAATTTTGGTGCCGTCCAATAGTACTAGAGGTGGTGGTGGAGGCACCTCCGAAACGGTCCTCTTTAAGTGTGGGACCAAGTCGTCAAAACTGGTCACTACCATCAGCTTCTTCAGGAGAAGCAGGTGCTCGGGGGGTGGACTAGGCACGTATACCTTTGCAGAACGGACCCTGGATGGTCCTGCCTCAAACTACCCTCGGACCCTCGTCTAGGACTGGGATAGGTCAGAGGTCGAACCCTCGTCCTCAACAAGTAAAGCTGCCTCTGCAGGAACCTCCTCAAGTGGTGCAAGTGGGGACGGTAACTCTAACATCGCAGCAAGCTCTGCGTCAATCTCCAGGTACCCTGCTCCTGGAAACAACTCATCAACGGGTGCAAGAACCGGTGGCAACTCTAACATTGTGGCTAACTCTGGATCCATGACAAAAGGCTCTGGCTCATGAATAGCTGGAATATGGATGTAGGGGTGGTGCTCATGAACAGGAACAGACACCATATATCTACTCTCAAAGAAACGCTCGTGTATAGCTAGAGCGAATCCTAAAAAGTCACCTGTCGGCTCGGTGGCATCACCGACCAGTGTAAGAAAGTACCAGGCGACATCGTGTGCCCATCCACGCCACTCGTCGGGCAGCCGTCCGATCAAAACCGCTATAGCCTGATGCTCAGTAACAAAGTGCCGAGCTGCGTGGTAACGTGCAGCAAAGTCGCTGACTATCTGTCCTATGTCGTGGTTCGGGTCTACCTCGTAGTCATAGTACTCATCCAAAATCTCATCTACCATGGTACGCTGTCTCAGAGGTCCGCTCTTCCGAGCCGTGACGCATCTCGAAACCATCCTACAAAGTTTTTAAGAGAACACGGATCAGTAACTGGTAGGAAAATAACACATTTTAAGGAATTCTTAAATTACAAATAGAATATTCCATTATTCAATTTGCAATATCTTTAACCACTTAATAACAACTTATCTTAAGCATCTAGCAATTTTAAGAAATTGCACTCAAACACTTAATGATAAAAAAAAAAAAAATCCGAGATTTTTCCAACTTTTAACTTAACGATTCTTAATTATTAAAAAAAAGTTGACTCCAAAGAGACTTTGTTCATGTCACTTATACGTATGTGACATTCGTCTATAATAGGTTATGTCATTCTTGTTTCATGATCGCCTTTCGAATATTTTGGAACCAACGCTTCCTATTTAGTTCTATGTTCTCAAGGAATCGGGAAAAGTCTAAGAGTAATAGTTTAGGTTCTCGTGCTAACATACTTCTCAATAAAAAAGAAATTATAACGCAAATAATTTCACAAAATATCACAGAGTATAACACTTGTACTTCGATCAATTCATACTTGGCATGATTGTTCATAACATGCTTGCATTCTAAAAAAAAAGTTTTTGCAAAAACGAAACAATACTTCTGAAACTTTTCTTTTTTTCTTCTTCGGTTGAGTCGACGGAGCGGGAAGTTGAGTTGTTAACTACATTCTTAAGTTTAGTGATACGAACTAAACTTTACTTGAACGAAGACTCGGGCGCAGAGCATAAACAAATGCTCTGTCGTACTAACTTGAAAGAAATTTGTATGCAGAGCAGAACGATTGCACTGATACCACTCTGTCACAGCTCCAAATCCCGAGGGACGGCAAAGCCGGGGTGCGACTAGGGGTTGGATTAAAGAAGAGGGGAAGAAGGGGAGGGAATAACTGAATAAATGCATTAACCAATAATAATAAACAAAATGACATCTATGAACTGATTCCATTAACAAAAGGGAGTCGATCTCGAAGGATCGCTCGACGAAGTTGCTTTCAGAGTAGACTAGGTTTTAAGTACGAAACTTAAACCGAAAAGTTATACGACAAAAAGTGAAGTAGTTTGCAGCGGAAAAACGTAGAACTGATTACACTATTCTTCTTTCCTATATACAACCTCTACTCAACCTCTGCCGCCTTCGTCACTTAACTTGCACATTTATAAATACATACAGGGCTAAGTATAATCATACTTAGTGGGCACGATGCCGAAAACATATCATAAGCTTATAGATTAATCAGGTATTCTCAAAGTAACACAACGGGGTTTTCGTTTCAAAGGCTCGTGCTTACTAAACATTTTCTTCTCATAAACATAGCTTGTACAAGCATTTTACTGTTGTTACGTTCAACTTGCCCAACTTCTGTTTCAACGTCGGGGGAGAGTTAACTTCTCCCGCGCACGTTCCTCACCGTGGCTGGCTACCCCTCAACAGACTACCATACACAACGGCTACCATGTACACTAACTCTGGAAAACCCTTCCGGTTAACTCAGAATTCGATCGATTAGTTGGCGAACCAACTCAGAATGGCACAAAAGAACTCACAAAAACAAATTCTTTTATGCACTGATAATCACTTTCAAAACATACTTATAAAGCAATAAGTAAACATTTTGAGCAACGTCACTTTATTTTGTTATATAGAAAAGTCCACCTTAACCGGTTACAGAACAAACACAAACTTCTGTATTCGGTCTTCCATCCTTTCTTCTAATGGCGACTTCCTCCTTCTATCGCAACAAACATGCTTTAGTAAATCGGTCGAGACGATTAAAGAAAAAGAAAATCGAATTCGGTTAAGTCTTTTAGGCGTTTGCACTTTAACTAACCCCTTTCTGTCTAAAAAGAAACGAGACTCGGACATATCTCGTTTTAGAACTAACTCGGTTCCTTACTTGACATTTAGATTAGTTAAAACGGAAGTCGATAAATCTTAACGACTTAAAAGATTTTAAGGAATTAAGTTGAAAAGAATTCAACTTAAGAAAATGAGTTTAGAATTTTTCCTGCACAAGTCAGTAGGTTTGGAGCCTTTACAGAACAGAGTATTTCGAAACAGGGGATGTGCCTTATGTCAAAAGAAAGATACTGAAGTCTACTTTACTGTCCAATTTATGGATCTCGATTTCGTTAAACGAGCAAAGGGTTATGGCCGTTTCCGTGAAGGGTGGCAAAACTGGCCGAGAAACCCTAGATGTTTAAAAACTCGATGCACGTTTCCCTAGGTTCAATCAATGCTATACAACCTTTACGTGGACGAAATTTCCATCAATTTACAGTCAAGTCACACAATCATTTAACGTTAATACTTTCACGTTCCTCGATTAAAAATACGACTAGCAATTCTCGTCTTTTCAATTAACGAAAACACTTAGCAAATTTCGTTTCAATTTCAAATCACAACTAACTTCTAACTTCTATTTCATAACTTATATGGAATCATCATCAACTATAGTCATGCTTATTAAGCATTAACCAATTCAAATCAATCAACATATGCTCATAATTATTTAACACGTCCTTTTTATCGAGCAACAAACATCATTGTCGATTTTTCCAAACATTTTTATAAATCTAACAAAATCATACTAAGTACATATCATCATGCTTATCCATAACATATAAACCATAACATCAATTGATAACATATAAAGTCTCGTTTTCTCATTTCTTCTTTTACGAACTTACTTACTTTCTTCCATTTTTAAAGTTCTATTAATCCAATTCAAACCAAAATAGTTTCTATCATCTTTATACTTAACAAAGATCATATTAACATACTAACATCATTATAACTAATACTTAATCAATTCACGTCATTTTTATCGGTTCAAGAACTCGATTTTTCAAAGTTGTTAGTTAATTCTCAATTAATTCAACAACAAACCTAACACATGTACAATCACTAATATTCGATTAGTTTTCTCGTTCTATTTTTCTATCGACAATTACGTTCGATTCTTCGTCTCTTACAAAAAGTTTGACATTCTTAGAATTCATTCAAACTTTTAAATTATCATCATTAACTACTTAGATTAACTAATATGCAATCCAAAAGCTTATATCATAATCAAAACTAATTCTATCGACGATTCTTCACCTCCAACGATTTCGTTTTTATTTTTAGAAAAATCTAATTTAATTATATGTTCAACTACATGCTTCCTACATCTTAAATATAACAACACATCATCAATATCATAACAATCACTCAATAAAAATCCTACTTCTTTGTCTCTTACAAAATTGTTTTTATTTTTAGAAAATCCTCAAACAATTCATGCAATCATCATTCATTGCATGCAAACATAATCTACAAACCATACATCTAAATTCAAGATCAATCTTCATCAAATAATTCATGAAATTTTTGAAAATTTCTACTTAAATTCTAAAATGATTTATACTTGATTCAAACAATGAAAACTCATTCCTAAGCATAAATAATCATGTAATAAACTTAGAACATCAATCCTATACCTCTTACAATTTTCTAAATTTTCAAGAATATAAAAGATGGATTTTGTTCGGCTGGAATTAAAGAGGAAGCTCTCACCTTTACAAATATGCAATCGGAATTGACTTTAATCGAGAATCAAACAAGTTATAGAACTTAGAAGCTTGAAGAACTTGAAGAAAAACTTGAAGAACTTGAAGAATAACTTGAAGAACTTGAAGAACAATAGAGAGAAGAGAGAAAAGGGGGGTGGGGCGGTTTTGGGAGGTGAGAGAGGGAGAGAGTTGTGTGATATTTGATAACCTTAAGATATTATCGAGAGAGAGAGAGAGAGAGAGAGAGAGAGAGAGAGAGGCGGTTTGGGGGGGAGGGGGGAAATTAAATCCAAAATATCTCATTTTACGGGTCTAATACTGCATACTAAAATCGATTAATTAATTTCTTAGACGGTTACATTTTCGGCAAAAACTAATTCGACCAATAGATTGGAAATATTTTACTTAGTCGGAAAGGACGATTCAATTTTCGAAATCCATCGAAAAGTCGAGACGTGACAGTCCAAATTTCGCCCGGAAAAATAAATAAAACTGACTTTTACCAATAGACTCGTATCGCAAAATAAGTGGATGTAAAGTCAGATGCTTTTTCGATTTGAGTTCTCGAACGAAAATTTTCTCGAGCGCGAAAACCCTAATACAGTAGTCGGTTGAACGACTTCTGGATTTTATTTTCAGAAATGGATTTCACCGTTAGTCTTAAAACTAAAATTCCTTAACTTAGGCGTGCAAAGCCTTAATTAATTATCAAATTTTAATTTTAGTGACGGGAGAAAAAGGCCGGGATATTACATCAGTAATTAGCGCTGAGGTAGCTAATTGGAGAGTGGTGCGAATCTTTGTAGGTACGGAAAGTGCGAATCTTTGTAGATGAAAATTAATGCCGATTTAACACCAGTAAAAACTACTTATATGGTTTTTCTGGAGGAGAGATACAGCCTCAGGGAGAGGTGACCCTTCAGGTAACGTTGGGAAGTGGTGAGATATCGAACACTAGAATGGTAAAATTCTTGGTGGTGGATACACCTTCGACCTATAACATAATTTTAGGAAGGCCTACATTGAATGATTTTCAGGTAGTGGTCTCAACATGAAAATGAAATTCCTAGCTCAGAAAGAGGGACTGATTGGAGAGGTCACAAGAGACCATGAGATGTCAAAGGAATCTTATGTGAATTCTATTAAACATGCCAAGCGGAATGTGAATGGGGCCTTGACAATAGAACACCCGTTGCACAGTAAAGACATGAAGATGGAAAATCTAGAGAAGGATTTAGAAACTCGCATGCAACCAGTTGAGGAGGAATTGCTGATGGTAGAGTTGTTTTCAGAGAAAACAGGCTTTTCTATGAAAATGGGAAAATTGATGACTGAAGAGCAAAAAGAAGCTATAATAAGTGTTTGAGAAGAAATGCGGATTTATTTGCATTTTGCCCAGAGGATATGGTGGGAGTAGACCCGGCTATTACCGTGCATCATTTAAATGTAGACCCCGAAGAAAAATAAGTAAGGCAGAAAAAGAGATCCTTTGGGCCTGAAAAAGAGAAAATAATAAGAGAAGAGATTAAGCGATTACTAAACGCCGGTCACATTGTCAGTATTCAATATTCTGAGTGGTTGTCAAATGCAGTGATGATAGCTAAAAGTAATGGTAGCTAGCGGATGTGCATACATTTTAGAGACTTGAATAAGGCATGTCCGAAAGATCACTATCCGTTACCATGCATTGACCAACTAGTGGATTCAACCTCAGGGTGTGAGCTATTATCCATGTTGGATGCATATCAAGGGTATCACCAAATACAGCTAGCCCCTGAAGATGCAATTAAAGTAGCTTGTGTGACTGTATGTGGCATATTTGCATATGTAAGAATGCCTTTTGGCCTGAAGAATGCAGGGGCTACATATCAGAGAATAATGGATGTAATATTTGAATACCAGATAGGGCGGATCTTGGAAGTTTACGTGGATGACATCCTTGTGAAAAGTGTGAAAGCAGAGTACCATCCTGGAGACCTAGAAGAGATCATAACAGTGGTAAGGAATTATAACCTGAGGTTGAACCTAGAAAAGTGTACCTTTGGGGTCAAGTAAGGGAAGTTCTTGGGGTACATGGTGACTCCAAGAGGAAGTGAGGTGAATCCAGACAAGGTGAGAGCTGTTTTAGAAATGACTACTTCAACTAATGTAAGTGAAGTGCAATGATTGAATGGGAGGGTTACTGCACTTAGTCAGTTCATATCGACTTCAACTGAAAGAAGTTTTTTATTCTTCAAATATTGAAGAAGGCCAGCAAGTTCGAGTGGGATGAGAGCTGCCAGAAAGCCTTTGTAGAGTTGAAAACTCAATAGGCAAGTTTACTGACCAAACCAATCCCATGGGAGACTTTTGTATTTGTATATCTCTATGGGCAACCATTTATTGAGTGCGGTTCTTATAAGGGAAGAAAAATCCTTGCCGAAACCTATCTACTATATCAGTAAGGCCTTGCAGGGAGCTGAGTATAGATATTCTGATGTTGAGAGAGGTGCGAGAAGGCTAAGGTTGTATTTTGATGGTCCCGAAACGAGTTACTGGTGTATGGGGGGGGGGGGAATACACCAGTTAGGATTTTAAATATTAACCCTTAAAATTACTTCAACCGAGTAAACGGACTCAGTTGGAATCTTACAGCTGAGTAAGCGACCTCAGCTGGAAGAGTGTAACTGTGCGGAATGTGGTGGAAAAATTAACTCGTTAAAAACAACTCACGCTTTTAGTGCAGGGTTGGTCAAAAACCAAAACAGTTGAATATGCAAAAATGCAGTTTGTATGCTGGTTAGATTGATCAGATAAAAATGCAAAAGCAACTGAATAAAAACAAACACACACACACAGGATTTAACGTGGTTCGGAGATAACCCTCCTACGTCCACGGGGAGATGTGAATCCTCACACCTCAGTCCAAGTTCTTCTGGACAGATCCACACAGCTTACCCGGGCTGTGCAACCGTTGCAATAAGTTTACGGGTACTTATCAACCTTCACAGTTAAGTTTACGGGTACTTAACAACCTATGTCAAGTTTGCGGGTACTTGACAACCTAACTACTCAATTACAGGAAGAGTAAGCTCCTAGCAAACACTTTTTAGGGTGTGGGTGAGTTTTCCAACTACAGCTCGATCACGAATGAGAGCTGGATCTAAGGCTTGAACGAATAAACACTCAAACTAAGATCTAAGATAGAATTTCATTCTATAAACCCTCAGCTACTAATGTTCTATCACTCTTGAACTCTCAGCTGTTGATGTTCTTAGAATAGGATTTTTGCAGATTTTCTTTTGCTTGATTCTCTTGTGATTGCACTTCTCTATCTCTTGTCTCGCATGTCCTTTTTGTGATACTCCGAGTTTTTATACCTTTAAAGAGTGTCTAATTAACCGAGTAAGTTAAAAGATGAGAATTTAGGAGTAAATTTTTTCTTTTCTAATCGAAGAGAATTGAATAAAACGTTTAAATTGCCTTGTGAATCTTGTGTGAATTTATCTGTTCTATTTATCTGAGATGATGATGATGTGATATGCTTGTTGAATTGTTTATATGAAAATGAGTATGAGATTAAATTCCGGAAAAATCCCGAGAAGTTTGCTTGATTGAGATAACATAACGTTAATAGCCGAGAAATATGTTTATGCCAATGAACCTAAAATAGATTTGAATTAGAACCTTCGAACCTAGAATTTCTTTTAAGATCACTTAGATAGGGTAAGAACTTATTTGAGAATTGAGAAGAGAAATGAGGAGTTAATCTTTAAAAAGATTAATAAACGGATTTATAAGCCGATTAAATTCTTTTAAGATTTAAAGGACTAAAATGATCGAAACCTTTAACTTTTTTTTAATTGAGATGTGAAATAGGATTGAGATGAGTTAGTATCAAAAGTGAGACGAGAAGAGGTTAGACCCGTTTATAGTACAAAACGGAACTAATACGAATCGTTTTATCCGGAAACCTTTACGACCGGGTAATTAACACCCGTAACGACACGACGACGACACATGTCATCCACCTCTCTCCCTCTCACGCCACCTCACTCTTCCTCTCCCATCACCCTTCAATTTCCAAGACTAAGTATCATGATTATGTCTTATGCATGGTATTACCAAAAGTAGCATGCAAACTACATCAAATCATCCATCCATCAATCACTTTAAACATTACAACTTCCAACATTACACTTTATTCTTGTTGTTGGATTTCAAATTCACTCACCTAAGACAAGAAGGAAGACTACATTCATTCACTTCACCTCTCTCTCTCTTTCGAACTCTCTCTCCCAAGCAAGAAGAAAAACAAGAAAACTCTCCAAACTCTCTACTCTCTCTCGGCAATCCCTCTCTCTCATACCTCTCTTGATTTTTCTCTACATGCAACCATGGATTCAAGCTCTCCATCCATGGAAATGAAGTAGAAAGTATCAAACTCCATTCATTTCATCCATATTATCAAGAAAAGGTAAGAATCTTTCAAGTTATTGAAGTTAAATTCAAGAATCATCCAACACTTTTCTTTATTTTGATTCTTAAACCCTATGGATGATTAATTCCATGTTCTTCTTTTTCTTTTAGGATTCAAGAAGACACCTTTCTTCCTTTCAAGTCCAAGCTTTGAAGCTTTACATTCCATCCATTTCAATTCCAAGAGCCAAGAGAAGGATTCCCATTTAAATTAAGTATGAAATTCATTTGATTAGTTGTAAATATGTATGTCTATAAGTCTTAAAAGAAAGAACTATGCATGCATGTTATTTAAGTTATGTTTAGGCAAACTTAGGATGTGCATGTGCTAATCGAGTGAGAAGAATTCGTTAGAAGAATCGAATATTAAGTTTAATCGGTGAATTAAGAGAAGAAAAAGAAACTAAAACCCTAAAGATTTGATAAGTGCTGAAAATTTTAGTAAAAATAGGAAAAATATGAATTCTTTGAGTTATTATTATTATGATGCTTGATTTGTTATTTTTATCATGTTAGGAATGAGATTATATGCATGAAAAATTGAGAAATAAAATGCACAAAATATGCATGTGTGTGCCGTGAGTTTTGAAGAAAAATAGAGGTTTTATTTTGTTGATTTTATTGATGAATTGAGTGATGTTTTGATCAATGGAATGATTATATGTTATGTTGATATAATCATACATGTGTTTAAATTAAGAAAATAAGTTTGCATGTTGAAGTTTTGAAAAGAATTTAATTGTAAAGATAATAAAAAGATTGGATGTTTAAGTATATTAATGTTAGTTTAAATATGGAATGAAGATAAAAGTTTTGACAAAAAGATTTAAAATTGAAAAGCTTTTAATTAAATAAAAGATGAAAGATGTATGAAAAGATATATTAATTAAATATCTTGTATTAAAATTTAAAGACTTGAAATTTTTACTAAAACTACAACAAAAAGATCTTTTATAATGTAACTAATAAAGTGAGCTAATTCATAAAAATGTTAATCAAAAGATAAAGAAATTATTAAGTAAGAAATAGCTTAAAGGTTTAAAACAAATAAAGAAGAAATTATTAAAGAAATAAACAAAAATAGAGAAAACCGAGTTTAAGAAAAATAGATCGAAAAGAAATAAAAAGAAGTTTTTAATCAAGTAAAGAAAAGATGCTAGACGAGTCTAAGTTAATCAAGAAAGTAAGGATAAAATAAGATGTCGAATAAAAAGATAAACCGAGATAATAATTAAAGGAACAATAGTCGAGATAAGAAATAAGGATCGAATTAAAGATGAATAAGAAAATCCTAATTTTATACGAATTAATAATAATTAAAGAGAAATTTTGTTAATTGAATAAAAGTTATAAAATATCTTATAAGATAACGGATGTAAAATAAAGCATTGTCTATTTAAGTAAGAAAGATAGAATTAATAGTTTAAGCCTCCATAAAAGGAAATGCATAATCGAGTTAGATTTTAAGATCTAAATTAAATGAATGTTAATGTGTCTTGAAGTATGCTTGATTTATGTGAATTCATTATATGATTGAATAAGTGTTTAAATGCATGATGTTAGTGATGTTGTGAAAAATAATTGAATGATTAAGTTATTAATTGTAAACCAAGATTTGATTAAAGCCTTTGAAAGAAAGCTCGAGTAATAAAATATAGACGATGACATTATTAATTAGAACGAGAAAAGTGTACGATGTTGAGTAGTAAAGTTAATCAATTTGAATAGAGTTAATAATTTAAAGACGAGAACGCGAAATCTTTTAGAAAAGTTAGAGCGAAGAGATAGACGACTCAAATAGAGTCCTTCAGTTAAAGTCCAACGCCTTTATGTCCGTCATGTTGCGTATCTTATTTTTCCTATCGATGTCGAACTGTGAAGGATCGAGCCAGACGGATCTTTAAGCGAGGACAAATAGCCCTAGACCACCTAGCTAGTTCTTCGGAAGTCAGGTGGGCTTTTCTGAACCAAAACTATCGATGAAAATTAGTTATGCTATTGAATATTATGATATGATTTTCAAATGTGATTGACTTGCCATTTTATTGAAGTTAGTATGTGTTATCATCTATTTATATGAAGATGTGATTATTCTGTGAAAAGCAGGAACCCACGTGTGGTATATGTTGAGGTGACTGTGAGCCTTGCTTCGGTTAGGCCGGTCACAGTGTTTGAGAAGGAGGCCTACTTCTCGGCACAGTGAGATTGGTTGTGATAGATGATACATACTGTTATATTATATGTTATTTGACTGCGCAGTCTGTTTTAAAAGAAAAACGTTTTGACATGCACAAGTAAACTGTTTTTAAAACTGCTTATATACTTGTGATGTTCGGCAAGGCAAGTTCAATAATTATAGCTTTAAGAAGCACCTTTATTCAAATGTTTTGGCTTGTGTTCACTGAGTACGAAGTACTCAGCCCTGCGTGTGTTTCTAAACATGCAGGTTGACTGGATGGCGATGGCATGGATACTTGGTGGTGTGGTTTGGTTTTGTTGGTTGAGTTTAGTAGAATTTCGGACTGGCATTTGTACGTCTTCATACGTGCAAGTATTGGGTATTGATGCAAGTTTCCGCTGCAATCCTTTTGAACTAATGTCTGTTGATGCTAGTACTTTAATACTCATGTTTTTGATCCCGAGCGTTGTGCTCGAAGACTTTGAATACTTGTTGAATTCGTAACTCTTTAACTTGTAATTCCGAGCGATGGGCTCGTAACTTGAATTGTTGTTGAACATGATCCTTTATCTTGATATATATATATTCGTATGCTTTCTCTTTTTGTTGGAATTCCCTTCCCATCAGCATGCATTACTTGTTTGAGTTCCTGTTGTAAGTGAAGTTAAGATGCTCGGTTATTATTTCATTATGCTTTTGAAAACCAAATTCGATTGCCTTATACTCCATCTTTGTTTTCCCCCGAGCATGTTCCCTTTATTTGAGTTAGTTGTTAGTTGTTTAGGTTTGTTGTTGTTCGTAAGTCGTACCTCGAGAGTCGGGGCGTGACAGTTTTTCTCTCGAATGAAAGAATGTCCCTATTTATAGGCGGAGAGTATCAACTAGCCGTTGGAGGAGCTGTTGATCTCTGATCGATGAAAGCAATGGCTTGTCTCTCATTTCTGCAGACTTTCCCAATATGGCCTCTGTGCTCTTCTGCTTTCCATCTGAGACAGCCTTGTGTTGGGCCAGATGGGGTAGTGACTGAACAGTCAAACCCTCATGTGACTTCCTTTTGAAATTCAAAACTTAACCTTTCTGACAGTCAACCTTGGTCAGTCGGTTGAAAATCTTGATCCTTATCTGAGTGGTCTTCAGCTGATGTTCTGATCTGTTGAACTCTCAGCTGACTTTGAACTTCAAGCAGTTGATCTTGTTGTTCGAGTTCTACAACTGAGGTTCTAAAACTGAACCCTTAGTTGTCTTCCTTGTATTTAGACAGTTGAGATGGAAACTTCAGATGACTTCCTTTTCATCTGATGTTCTCTTCCTTTCTACTGTTTCTCATCTGACGAATCCTCAGTTGGCCTTTACAACTGATGTTCTGAAGACTTCCCCCTTATTGTATCGGAACAATGAGCTTTGAGTTGTATTTTGTGACAACTGATGTTCTGTCTGAGTGATACCTTGTTGCCATCTTCAGCTGGAGACCTGTAAAGATAAAATCTTAACTTTGCTCAAACAGCGAGCCTAAATTCTAACATTAGGTTCTGGCAACATCTACTCGGTTGGGGTCAGTCGGTTTTGGAATTCATCAAAACTTATACTAATCAATTTCCCAACAATTTCCCCCTTTGTGATGATGCCAAAACCACTTACAACTTTAAACCACTATTGATCTAAAACTCACTAACTTATCTAAAATCTCATCTGAAATTCTAGACAGTCTATAAGATAAAACATCAAAGGATTAGTGTAGTTATAACATGGTATTGAAAGACTTTGTGATTCAGAGCTTGGAGAATGAGGTATTGTGCGTCAAGTTGAATCGTATTATATACTTTGAAGTTTTTGTTACAACTGAAGGTTACACGGTTAAGCACAAAACAGATAAAGATACAACAGTTGTTTCAAAAACTACAACATCCAAAAAGAAACTTCATCAGCTCAAAAACTTTGACGGCTCAAAAATACTGTTGACGCCGTGTTCCTTGCAGACATGCCTCGCCTCAGCCATGATCGCATTTCTGTTCGGCGTGCTCGTGCCTTTGATCATCTGAGGGCGGTACCTGCACATCTTCGGAACTGGAACGGTGTTGGGATCGAGCTGAGCATTCAGCATAGCTCGCTTGAACTGACTAAACATTCCAGGGTCTCCAGTTCTGAGTTCCCACAAAGCTTCCTTGAAGGCTTGCCTTGGGTCTTCAGTCGAGTAGACTTTCCTGTAATAGAAGTCATTGATGAATTCATGCTTGAATTGCTCCCAGTCATCGTTCCACTCAGCATTCATCCACTTGTCAACATGTGGGTATCGAGACGGGAGCGGAGCATTCTTCTGCAAATGATGCGTCGACTTCCTAGCCTCAGCCTTCATCTGGTGCTTGTTGATTCTTCGCACACTCCGGCTGGCTTTGTTCCAGTCGACGTTCTTCTCTACCTTGGCGAGTTCCTTCTCAAACTTGGCCACCTTCTTGGCCTGATCGGCAGCGAACTTCTTGATCCAGGAGGGATTCAAGTACTTTTCCTTTGACTCCCCCATAGCTTTGGCAGCTTCGATGCAGTCTTCAACAGATATTCCTCCGTCAAGTTCTGCTTCGAGCTCGGCCGTAAGCTCGGCTACGAGGTCGTGGGAGACTTCCAGTTCGGGCTGCGATCCTTCAGCTTCAGCTCCTTCAGCTGGCACTCCTTCCCCCTGCTGAGCTCCTTCAGCTTGCTGGAGAACAACTTTCCCTCGTCCAGCAACAGCTGCTGGCTCCTTGTCTTCCCCCTTTTTGGCATCATCCAAAAGGGTGGCAACAGTGCCATCCAGGGAGGTCAGCTTGGCCTCAGCTTGTTGAACGCGGGAAAAAAGCTCGTCAACAGCATCCTTCTCTTCCATCTTCTTGGCCAACTCCAATTCTTGGCGCTCCTGCTCAACTCGTTGCAAGGCAGCAAAGGTCGCAGAGACCTCTTTATGGAGGGCGACGAACTCAGCTCGGAAAGAAGCGAATTGAGACATCCACTCCTGGTCCTGAGTCTGCTGTGACTTTGCCAGATCCGATTCAGCAACAGTTTTGAAAATGTTGAAATCCGAGCTGAGGCCCTGAACGGCCTTCCTTAGAGCTGTGACCTCCGAGCTGAAAGAAGCAGACAGATCTCCGAACTTCTGCTGCAGGGAAGAGGAAAGGTGGTCCAACTAATTCTTCAAGCTGGCATTCTCTGCTATCAGCTGTTGCATCCTGTCAGCTTCCTCCTCCTTGCTGTGCTGGATTTTGGACAACACTTCCTGCCGTAGCTGGTTGACCCTCTCCAAAATCAGCTCACAGATAGCATCGGATGAGAGCGCTGGCTGTTCGGAGGGTCCGGGCAGGTGTTGTGGTTGTGGCTGTACAGTTGGCTCTATTACAACCAGGGCAGATCGGCTGGCGATGTAGGCCTTGAGCTTGTCTTCTTCCCTCTTGGCCGCCTCATCAGCTGCGTCGACGTCCTCCATGCATGAGGCATTCTTGGCCAGCATCTCGTCAAGAAACTGAACAGCTCCAGGATTGTTGCACAGTTCCCTGGTGTCTGTCCCTTCTTGGATGCTCTTGTCCAGACGTCGTCGTAGCACAGCCACCTTCTGGTTGTAAGCCACCTCCATGTTTTGGTAGTCGAAGTATTCCCTCAGGTTGGACTCTTCGACCTTCAACTTGTCCCAACCATGGATCCTGAGGGTTTCCTCCTTGACGTACCAGTAGCTGAATATGACGCTGAACTGGTAGAGCAGTTCCGTCCCGAGTACGGCAAATACGGGCATTGAGGCTACCTCGGGGAACATACCAATCAGCTTGCGGAAGCAGTAGCTGAGTCTTCCTTCATATTCAGCCAGGATCGCCTGGCGGTTGGCTTCTTAGTCAATTGGAGGGGGGTCGATGTCGAAGGTAAGGGGTTCGATGGTTTCATCAACGTTGGCCAAAGGAATGGTCACAACGTTGGTATCGAGCGAGAGGCTCGGAATATCTGACTGAGGACCAGTTGAGAGAACTGGATCCTCTTTGGATAGTGATTCGGCTGGCTCAATGGTTTCTTCAGACACAGGTGGGATTACCTGGCTGGCATCAGCTCCAGTTTGACTGTCGTGGGACTCCTCAGATGAAGAGGAGACATCTGAGGAGGAGCTGGTATCCTCCACTTGGATTTCCACTTCTTCAGCCGCTTTCTCCTATCGTGGTTGAAGAACAAACCCAGTTGGGTCAACCGATTGGCTGGATTCAGTTGACTCCTTCTCCTCAGCTGGCTTTGCCACCACTGGACTGGTTGTTGAAGGTTGAGCTGCTGGCTGGATGATCCTAATCCTTGGCCTCTTCTGTAGAGGTTCCTCCTCTTCTTATTCTTCGTCTTCCTCTTCCTCAGCCACCTCCTTCAACTAGCGCTTCGCTGGCTTGGGTTTAGGGCTGCTGACTCCACAGCTGGCTTGGGGGCACCCTTGGGAGTGTAAACAGCCTCCACAACGTCCCTTGCCTTCTTGGCTCTGGGAAACAGCATCAGCTTACTGAATGGTGTGTCCTCACTTCCTTCCCATGTCAGCGGCAGTCCCTGTGTGGCTTGGAGGATGAGGGCAGAGATCTTTGTCCCGAAGTTGAGTGTCCCCTTGACACTCAACAGCAGTTCTCCGGACTCAGCTGTCGTCTCAGAGATTTTCTGCTTCTCCATCAGCAGCTGACCTTCAAGATAGCCCAGCCAGTCGACCTGGTGCAGCTCTTCCAATGCCTTCTGCTGCTTGAGCTTTGGTCGGCTAATATCACCGAAAACTCCTCCATACGTGAAGGTGCATTTGGAAATCACGTCGAAGAGAAGTCGGTGCGCCGGCTTCAGCTTCGTCCTTTGCATGCTCCCCTTCAATGGCTCGGGAACAAGAAGGATGGTTTGAAGGAAGGCATCAGCTTCCTTGTCAGTGAAGTTCCCCACCACATCTGTGGCATCGCGATTTCTGGGGATGAGCTTCTCAAGCTCCTTGGATACTTTGATTTCTACGACGGTGTCTTCTATTGTCCGAGAGGTTCTGTGTCGTTGCTTGCACGGGATGATCGTGACAAGCCCATCTTTTGCAACTCGTTGCAGATTCTGGTAGAAGTGTACGACCTGCTTCCTGAGCAATTGGGAGGGAGAGAGGGTTGCCCAGTCGAGCAGATGGTGGTCGGAGAGAATGGCGGTGACGGGGGCAAGTTCTGGCGAGGTGAGAGCCACTTTGGACAGGATCTATTCGAAATGAATCTTCGACATCACCATGTCGAAAGATTCCTGGAAGGTAGCAGGCTCCGCGGAAACCATCTTCTCAGAAGCTTTGGATTTGGGCGCCATCTCGAATCGATATATATGCAAAGAAGAAGTAAAATCTTTACTAAAAAAGGTGAAACAAATGTGGAGAGGATGATGAATAGTAAGTAAAGATATGCACGAAATAAGAAGGTAAGGACCACTTCTTGATTTGCCGTATTATATAATCTTTGACTCGGATAATATCAACGGCTGGGGTTAAATGGCGCGAATCTATCAACGGCTGAGATTACGCGACTGTTGGGTAATTTTGACTGATATACCACGCGCGCGAGTGAGAAGGTGAATAGTTTGAGGTGTCAGCCCAGTCGCACTATAAATTAAGGCTATAGGAGTTCAGCCATACTTTGCATTAAATGCGATATGATAGCTTGTTTAGTTTAGCTGACATGTCCAGGAATGTTTGAATTTATTTCAAACATTCTCATTTAATATCATAACACCTTTAGTCATAAATGATACCTGTCAGCTGATGTCGAGATCAGCTGTATACCTCAGTTGAGTTCCTCAGTTGCCGCATGCCATCAGCTGACTCGAGTTCGTCTGTTCAGCTGATGTTCGATGTCTTCAGTTGGCAATTTGTATCTGAGATTCCCCCTTCATCTGAGCTTCCCCCTCAGATGGATATCTGGCTCTTCAGCTCAGATGGATCCTAATCAGCTCGGATGATTCTTCTGCTCGGATGAATTTTCAGCTCGGATCCAATAGTCCAAGAAGATCACACAACATTTTGGACCGAGCTTCAGGAAGAGGTTTGGTGAAGATGTCAGCTCTCTGAATCTCAGTTGGGATCTTCTCCATGGACACATCCTTCTTCTCAATATGATCTCGGATGAAGTGATGACGAATGTCGATATGCTTAGTTCAAGAGTGGTGAACAGGGTTCAGAGAGATATCTATTACGCTCGAGCTATCACAATGAATGGGAACCTGTCCAGTTGCAACTTCATAATCTCTCAGCTGTTGCTTTAGCCACAACACTTGCATGCAACAGCTTCCGGCAGCCATATACTCTGACTCGGTTGTAGAGGTTGCAACACATGCTTGTTTCTTGGAGAACCATGAAACCAGCTTGCTTCCCATGAACTGACAGTGTCCAGAGGTAGACTTCCTGTCCAACCGATCTCCTGCTAGGTCTGCATCTGAGTATCTAGTCAGCTGGATATTGTCGTCAGTTGGATACCACAATCCAACATTAACAGTTCCCTTTAGATACTTAATGATATTCTTTGCTGCCAACATGTGTGCTTCTCTTGGTTGGACTTGAAATCGAGCACACACTCCAACTGCGTATGATATATCGGGTCGGCTGGCAGTTAGGTAGAGCAGCGAACCAATGATCCCTCTATACTGGCTGGCATCAACGAGCTTTCCCTCAGCTCCGGATTCGATCTTCCAGTTCGTATTCATAGGGATCCTTGTTGTCTTACTTGTCTGCAATCCGAACTTGGTGATGAGCTCCTTTGTATACTTGGATTGGTTGATGAATATCCCTTCAGGTGACTGCTTCACTTGTAATCCAAGGAAATAATTCATCTCGCCCATCATTGACATCTCGAACTTCTCCTTCATGAGATCGGAGAATTTCTTGCACAGCTCCTCCGACTTGGAGCCGAAAATGATGTCATCGACGTAAATTTGCACAACAAGTATATCTTCTCCAATTTTGATAGTGAACAGGGTTTTATCAACTGAACCTCGTTTGAACCCCGAGTTCAGAAGAAATCCACAAAGAGTGTCATACCATGCCCTTGGCGCTTGCTTTAGACCATAGATAGCTTTCTTCAGCTTGTACACTCTTCCATCTCCAGTCTCAAAACCAGGAGGCTGTTCAACATATACATCTTCCTTGATATCTCCGTTGAGGAATGCACACTTCACATCCATCTGATACACTTTGAACTTGTGATGTGCGGCATAAGCTAGAAAGATCCGGATGGCTTCCAGCCTTGCAACTGATGCAAAGGAATCTTCAAAGTCAATTCCTTCTTATTGGCAGTATCCCTGAGCTACCAACCTTGCCTTATTCCTCACAATGAATCCAATGGCGTCTCTCTTGTTTTTGAAAATCCACTTCAATCCAATCACCTTGACACCATTTGGTCTTTCTACCAACTCCCATACACAGTTGCGTAGAAACTCATTCAGTTCTTCTTGCATGGCTGTTGTCCAATGGACACAGTTGAGAGCTTCCCCAACATTCTTCGGTTCTGGTACATCAGCTACAAAGCAAGAAATCATGGCAACATCTCCAGCTTGCTCGAACTCTTCTAGAACTGCCAATTCCTCAGCATATTGGGCATAAGAGTTGGAGTCTTCCTCGGTTGATTCAGGATTTGCAACTCGGCTCCTTGTACGCACACCCTCGGTTGGATCCCCGATGATGTTGTCAGTGGAATGAACTTCATACCATCTTCGGTTGCGTCTTCCTTCTTCTTCCAACTGTGGCTGTTCTGAAATCTGAGTTGGAGTCTTTAGAACTGGTGATTGATCAGTTGTTGAGTCTGGATCCTCAACATTGGTATTAGGTTGAACCGGACTTGGTTGGGCTTCGGATGCTTTCAAGTTCTATAGAACTTATAAAATTTCCAATTGCTCGATTCCTTTATCTATTTTATCTTTCAACCTCATTTACTCAAAAATTATACTTTATGCCTCATTTCTTTCTACTAACTTGGAGGTTTCTTTATAAAATTTTGTTTCTTTCTTTTCAGAGCATTTTTATGCCTTAAATAATCATATTCTTAGTATTTCTCATTCAATTCATCAATATTAAAAAAGTTATAGGAACTAAAATTCCCAACTTTTATATATAGCGAAAATATATATTTATTTATATTAATTCATTTCATTCTTTTGGTGGTATCTTTATCCATAACTTTTATTGGATTTCATTTCTAAGCCACCAAATTATCAAATAACTCATAATAAAAATAATAACACACACCCACACACACACGTACACACCCACACACACACACACACACACACACACACACATATATATATATATATGTATATATATATATATATACACGGTTTTCATCATACATTCTTCAAATAATTTCAAACTTCAATTTAATTTATAGAATCATGCTTCTCAACCCTCAAATTGATAAATTCCATATGAAATTCATCATTAAACATGTAACGACCCATTTCCGAATTCCTTTTATTTAAATTATTTTAATTGAGAAATTTCTTATCTGTCTTAATGTAATACCCCGATAATTTCTACTGTCTTCAAAAATAAAAGTTAATAATAATTATGGCTTTGCGCGCCTAAGTTCATGAAATTAAATTGTAAGATTTACGGTGAAATCCATTTCAGAAAATAATTTTCAGAAGTCGGACGAACGACGATGCTTCCATCCGAGATATGAGATGATAAGTTAGTATGTGAACGAGAAGTTTGAACTAGAAAGTGAACTTGAAATGGTATAGTAATTGGATAGTTTGAAAGACGATGAATTAATCGTTGTGTTTGTGATCGAGAAATGAAAAGGAGTTCATCGCGTATGAAGTTACGTGTTGACTGCCTTGAGGTATAAATTTCGTGAGAATTTAAGTGGTATCGTATAAGTCGAACCTAGAAAGTCGTGCGTCGAGTTATCGAACACTAGGGTTCCACGCGGACTGTTTTTCGACGTTTCACGGAAACTGTCATATCTGCTAGCTCGCTTAACGAAATCGAGATCCGTAAATTGGAGAGTAAACTAGACATCCATGGCTTTCTTATGGTACAGGGAACGTCCCCTGTTTCAAAATCCCCTGTTCTAGGTGAACTTACTGATCTGAACAGTAATTTCCAAAACTTAGTTTCTTAAGTTGAATTCTTTTCAACTTAATTCCTTTTGATCTTCTAAGTCATTGTAAGCAATCGACTTCAGTTTTTACCGACATAAGTGTCGAGTAAGGAACCAAATGAGTTCTAAACGAGATACGTTCGAGTCTCATTCCCGTTTAACTAAAAGAATCTAGTTTAGCGCGCAAATGCCTAAAAAGCTTAAAAGACTAATTCGATTTCGTTTTCGGTTTCCGTTTTCCTTATCGCCTCAACAACTTATCGAAGTTTTGTTATTTACGATGAAAGGGAGAAATCAACACCGAGGATAGGACAGAAGACCAGAGACGGAAGCACGTGTGTTAGTTCTGTAACCTATCGAGGTGGGCTTTTATATATATCAAACAAAATGTGGGTTTTTCCACAAATCGAAAGTGACATCTATAGCTTTGATAATTGTGTTTATCCAAAGTGATTATCAGGCATAAACTGTTTTATGTTTTATGTGAGTTCTCTTGTACCCTTCTGAGTTAGCGGACCTGTTATCAAGAATTTATTAGTTAACCGACTTGTTAACTAAAACGATCGGACTTTGAGTTAGCCGACTTGCTTTCCAAAGTTAGTGTACACAGTAGCCTGTGATGTATGTGGTATCCTGTTGAGGGGTAACCAGCCTCAGTGATTCTTATTGGGCAAGATTGAACATAACATCTGTCAGAAAAATGCTTGGCCAAGCTAAATTATGAAAATGATAAGAAAATGCCCACTAAGTGCTTTATGTACTTAGCCCTGCATATGTTTTCTAAATGTGCAGGTTGAGCGTCGGAAGCGGTGATGGTTGAGTAGGATAGTGATAGGAAAGAAGAACAGAGTCACATTCTACGTTTATTTCACTGCCAAACTCTAAACCTTTTGTATTATCTTGTATATAACTCTGTAGTCTAAGTTCTGTACTATAACTTAGTTTGCTTTTGGAGAACTATGTCGAGTGATCCTTCGAGGTCAACTCTTTCTTTATCTAATGAAGTCAGGTTCATAGAAGTATTCTGTCATTTAATGTATGTTTATTTCTTTCATCCCCTTTCTTCCCCGCTTCTTTAATCCAATCTCAGTCGCACCCAGGCTTCTGCCGTCCCTCGGGATTTGTGGCTGTGACAGAGTGGTATCAGAGCAATCGTTTCTACTCTGCATACAAGTCTTCTTTCGCGTAGTCAGATAGAGTATTCGTACATACTCTATACCCAAGTCTTCTTTCAAGTAAGATAGGGTCGTAACACTAAGTTTAAGAGTGTAGACGACAACTCAACCTCCTGCTACGTCGACTCAACAAAGGAAAGAAAGAATGAATGAAAGGAAGGAATTTCAGAAATGTGTTTTCTTTTAAGAAAATTTTTGAATAAGTATTCCAAAAAGCTAAGAATGACAATGGTGCCAAAAAGAAAATTTTGAAAGTATGAGAATCATACTTGTTTTCTGTTATATGAATTATGTGAAATTATTTGCGCAACAATAATTTCTTTTAAATTGAAAAGTATGTTGACACGAGAATCTAGATTAATTTTAGGGATTTTTCCCGGTTCACTGAGAACATAGACTATCGTTCTAAGGACTTCCCGATTCCATGAGAACATAGATTCTTTAAGAAGTGTTGGATCCAAATGATTTCGAACGGAGATCGTGAAATGGGGAAGAACTTTTATAGACGAATGTCATGTGCGTATAGTGACATGAACAAAGACTCGGCAGAGTCGATTTTTGTTTAGTAATCAAGAGCCGATAAAAATTTCCTTCAAGGAAATAAGATAAGTAATGATAAGAAAAGTTAATTCTGTACCAAGTGAATGAAAGAAATGATTAGACGTTTGAGAAGCATTGGCTTTGAAATAAGAAAGAAATGATCGGGTCAAGAAGGACAGAATAAAGGGGATCAAAGTAAATGAAAGGAACGAATGTTACTTCCGTAAAAGTAACATGAACGAATTCATTTTCAGTTGGAGTTCGCCTCGTTCGAACTTCAAGAAGAGGTTTGTTTTAATTATTAAGACTCGAGCACGAATCATAAACGATCGATCGATTCCAACGACGATTAGAACTTGAGTTCTAAAA